>JABCPU010000302.1:0-82223 GCA_016800925.1 Suillus spraguei
CCTATAAAACCGGATTTCCAATCCTTTCCGGTTCCTAACGTAGTCCGCTCTTCCGGAACCCCTATTTCCGGCATACCTCCGGAAAACATCTTGGAAACTCCCTCCGAAAATCCTTCGGATTCCTTTCGGAAACTTTATCGGAAACTCATCCGGAAGCCCTCCGGATGCTTTCGCCCTATACTCCGGCTATAATCTTATCAGTTTTGCCACTCAATTCATCGCTAATGAAACAAGTGTTTTCCTAACATTGTTGGCCGAGCTGCCGGCTCCTTCCACCCCGCAACCAAGTGCTCTGGATATCTTCCAGAGCATTCAGGCTCTCGGGAAGAAGTTTGATGCCCTCCCCCAGACTTCGGGCGATCGTGCAGAAGCGTTGCATAAGCAGATGAAGTCCCGGGTCAATGCATTGGACCAATGTTGGAGGGTTGGTTTGCCACCATAGAGGCCAAGGTTTGCGACGTCCAGATGAGGAGCTCCGTCAATGCAGTTTCCCTCGGTCACATGGGCAATGCCATCCATGCGTTCAACCGAACCGGCAAGTTGCCTGCCTTTGATCCTCCGGCTGGCCAATCCCTCGGTCACCCATACGGGCAACTTCACTCCTCATGCCTTCCGCATGTCGGTAATGCCAGTCTTCCGCCCTGAAGCGAAAGTCTAACCATTTATATCACTATCTCGGATATTGGTTTATGCAGGCAAGCAGGATTTTTGCGAGGTTGAACTCGCGCCTCATTCAGTTGTGGACGGTTGGCTAGAACAAGCTATGGAGGGGCCGCTAGGTGTCGGAAAGGCAGAGCTCTGGTGTGAACATTAATATTTCAGGTACGGTATGGTGCAGTGAGTCAAGTCCTTGTTTTTCAGATTCAAATAGTAAGCAGTCGGAAACCGGTGGGACCGACTCAAGAGTTATCAGATGTCGCCTCAAATCTTGTCTTCCGACAACATACTCTGTCATCACCCATCCTGGACCTACGAACCATGCGGGTTTTGCAACATACAAAACCCGCGTCATTTTGGACCTATCACTTGCATGTGTCTTGACCGCAAACGCACGTGAATTCCCGTGGGCACTTCTATGGGTGTGCTCTCACTCTGCGACCGACGTTTTGACTTGCTTCTCAGAGCTGGTAAGTTGGTAAAACTTCTCTGGGAAAATCTGCGAGAGTGAACCAATGCATCATCCATTCAACAAGAGGGAAAGGGAGTTGGGTAATGGAGGAGAAGACGGTGGACTCGTTTTTGATTAGGAGCGAGGCGGAGGACTGTACCTGATGACCCTTCCTTCGATAGTCTTGAGTTCGGGTTCTTAGCTTACAAAGTGCAAAGGAAGATTCCGAATAAGGGAATTCCTGGAAGCCTTTTGACAATAGACCAAAACAACGCCTACTAATCTCTCAGATCTGGACTTTCATGCGCTGGCCCTCCTGGCAGTCTGGCGCAAGTTAGTGCTGCGGCGAATTTTCATATCAATATAAGCCAGGCGTTATGCGTGAAGCTTCATGCCTTTGACGCGGTCGTGATAAACAATGTGACACGTGGATCATCCAAGTCGATATGGGCGTGATATTCTCGAACACTAAGGATGAGGCGTGGTCCCAGTACAAACATCTGCACGGCCTGGGCAATTTGAAGAATGCAATAATAGACGTCAACTCCCAAGGCAGATGAACCCTGTCGAAAACTATAGGTCAATACATCATTAATAACCACGAGATAACAGCTATGAGATGCCAAGCTACCATCTCCTGGTTCTTTCTCATACAAACAATCAAAAATCAAGCATATCGAGCCTTCTTCCCTTGATTTTTTGGTGGAAGCGATGTTTCATCTCCCGGTCTGGGCCTCTTCTGCTTCAGGAGATTGGAGAGCGGACAAAGTTCTATGCCACCAGCACGCCGTTGCGCATCATTAAGATATGTTGCCGCTTTTGTGTGCATATCGTTCAGAAGACCATCGTCGAGCGTTAGCGTGGGAAATTTTGCCTCCGCCTTTTCATAGCCATCTTGGAGAGCATGTGCGAAATCAGGAATATAGGGCTGCAAACATTAAAGCACGTCTTTGAAAGGAGATTTTCAAGCTTCGTTTGGAGTTGTCCAGTGTGGAGGAAGAAGTGAAGGCGTGATGTCTGGCCGACCGTACCAGGGAAGGCCGAATGATATTCTTTCAACTGAGCATGTGCTTCAAAAGAATGGTCGGCGTTCGCCGTCTTCGTATCCGTGTGATAAAATAAAATCCAGGTAAATGCCCACCATATGGATTCAATGTCGTGCAGGAAATTCATGCGAAATGAAGGTTGTGCCGATGGTGTGCATGACGTGGGAAGAAAAGGTAATTCTGGCTTTCTACTTCCACCGCCATGAAATGCATTGTTCCCTGTCGACGATTAACAGTGAAAGAGATCATCTTCAAAAACTCTTACCGTTCGAACATCATTAGAAGAGTCTGAATCTATCTCTTTCGCGTACTCGAAGTCACCCAACTTCCCCACACCCTCGACCCAAATTGCGTTCCCGACGCTGAAATCGCGATGAACCCAGCCTGCTTTGTGCAAATAATACAAGGCTAAGGTTGAATGAGTGACTGAGAAAGGAGAGTGACAGTGGTTTGCTCACCCATAAGTGCACCGGACAAGCAAGTCAGATTATTGGCCAAAGAGGTGATATCCTTGAGAGCGACTCCGACATCATGAAAGACAGTGCGAGTATGGACTCTGTGTGGGATTTTGTGCGCAATAATGCCCAATTGTGTGGAAAAAAGGGCAGACAGCTGACCAGAGTCGGGGACGTCGCCTTTGCTAGATAAATGTCGTTTCGTGGAGAGGGTAGGATTGAGATCGATGGACACCCAGGTACGATTATGCTCTTCTGCAACCATCGGGGTCTCGTCTCGGGTATCGTCGATTGCGACATCCTGCCAGAGCCGGACTCCGACGAAGTGCCTCTTGGCATTCGCCAACTCATCTGGTTGCAGCTTCTTCTCACAGGAAGCCAAGATATTTTTTAGGATCTCGCCCTCTGATTGACGTCCAGCTTCTCTCCATGAATCTTTGACAGCAACTTTCTTTCCCTCGGCGTCCGTAGCTTCGTACACGCGAGTTCCACGCCCAACCATAGAGTCTGCGCCATAAGTTGCAAGTTCACGTGTCGTGGTGAACACTTCATCCCCGATAGTGAACTTGTATTGGAAAACCTCCCCATCACGGATCCGCTCGACAGTGGGGTCCCATCCGAGTCTTTCACAGCAGAAGACTTAGACGCAAATCCAAGAGCGTAAAAGAGCGAGATAACACCATCAATATTCTAGATGTACCATGCCTGTTAGCGCCCTGACACCCAGCGCGATATGTCTGCGTACCTCGAAGAAGTTGATAGGTTCTGTAACCGCAAGGAGCGCGCGATTGCTGAGCCACAGTCTCAATTGCGTGTCCTCGATTGTGATACCAAACGCAAACCGACGAAGAGGATCCTCGCGCATGATATTGTGAAGACTCCAGATTATTTTCTCTTCGTCCTAGAGTAGGCTTTATGAGCGGACGCCGACAAGATCGATCTGTAACAACTTACATCTCGGAGAGACTCAATATCCCGTCCCTTCTTGAACTCGAATGGCACAGCAATATCGAACCAATGGATCTTGGGCTCGGTTTTTTCGTTGCTAAGTACAAGGTATCCATCAGGCCTGGAAGTATTGTTGCGCTCCGAGAGGGGTGTTCCGTTTGGGTTCGCTAGGAAGGACACTCTGTGATCCGGGACTTCCGCCAAAATTTCAGCGATGATGCGACCGAGGGGCTTAAACGCATTCTCTTCGGACTCTTTCGATGTGGCAGGTGGGGTAAAGTCTGTCCATCGCAAGCCACTCTCGTGTCGGTGAGAATCCTGCACTTTGTCAAGTCGTTGCGTATCCGCTGCAGATTCGGCTGAGAGGGACCGGCACCGACACATTTCACTAGGCAATCAAATGGAACCTGCAGATACCTTCTCAAATCAGCGAGAACAGCAATGCGGCCTAGTTTCAGATCCCCCGTGCGATAATCAGCGTGTGAGGTATGACGAGCGACTGGAACTGTATCTGGCGATAACATTGGGGAATTCTGTGATGGTGGTGTATGAGGGGTGAGCATCATCATTCGATGAGGCAGGTAAGGACAATGTGCCTTTGGCAAGATGAAACCGTAATTTTTCCACAAGAACAGGATTGTTACTGCAGCGTTATATTTAGAACTTAAATCCTTGCCATTTAACGGACTCGCAAGTGTGGCTACGTACCTCGCAGGGACTAAGAGGAAGTCGTACTCTGGTAGATCAGTGTCACGGTATTAGTATAACTTAGGAAAACTGAACGGTCACGTGGTGCGATTTCGACTGCAGATCTGAAGTATGACTACAGCACCCTCAGTTCATCTTTTCCCCATATCACATGCTGCTCTCGCATCTCTTTCTGCATTCACAGCTGCCTCTCCTTCTGCCATACCTAGTTCTTCGGTCTCCTTAGCCCAAACTATCGGCACCATCGTTGATATCCTCGCCGGCGTGGACGATGCTCTCCACATCAGCGTCATTTTCATCGCATTCGCCCTCCGCGTCCATCACTCTTCCCCAACAAAAGCCTTTACCTTCTCCCGCGCTACCTCTCCATGTCACACAGAGCCCAATATCCTACTCTTCTGACATTTCCTCCCTCACGCTTTCTCAAAGTGCTTCGCAACAGCACGATGGGCCCTCTCGTGGGACTAGCCAAGAAGGCGTGGTTCCTGATCGTCATAGCTTCAATGGCCATCAAGAGGTGACAATCACCATTCCTCCTGCGCACGTCATCTCAGAACTTACCATGCCCACTGGCGTCCGTTCTCTGCCTTCGAAACAGATTTCATCAGCGACACCCCTACTTGTGCAACACTCATCCGGACGAGACAGCGAGTTTCTCGACATGCGTCTACGCAACATTTTGTGTGAGATGTACAACGCTGAGATGTGTAGCGAAGGACGGAAAGTGGAGAGATTGACTGGCATTGTGAGGACGTCATGTGATGCAATCGGGTCTGGTGCGCTTCCCTTTCCCCTTCTTGTGCACTGCCATGTACTAACTCACGCACACAGTATCACCGACACTAATCCAAGAACTCCACCGAGCCCCTCCCCTTCACCCGTCCCTCCAAGCCCGATCCCAAGCGAACACAGTCCAAACATCTTCATCACTTCACCCCATCCCCATCCCCTTCGCACTCACACTCGCATACACGCTCTACCTCGCATTCTCACTCCTCTCACACCCATAGCCAAGGCCACCCCAAATCCACCACCCACACAGTCACCACCCCTCAGTCCCCATGCTCAACACCCCCAATACGCATTGCATACATCCACGCCCTCCCCTACATCTTCCGAATTCTCAGCGTTCGGGAGACACGGGAGACAGCCGACTATAACATTGACGCCTACTCCTAATGCTGCACGACGTACCTTTGGTATGCTTCTGTAGAGTCCACGAGGGACCATCTTGCCCGAGTGTTTGGGTGACACTTATGCGGTGTATAACCCCTTCCCTGGGCCATATCACCCGGACTATCTCAGTCAGAATTGGGTACCACCCAGTATGGCTGGCGTCAATAGTGTCACCAATGAGGCGTTACCGTTCTCGGGGGTCGTCAATGTCGACGGGGAAGCAGGCTCCAACGCATCTTCGTCTAACGCATCTCCGCATACTAATAGCGGCGGCAATGTTCCCAACAACGCCAATACCAACGCCAACTCGAATTTCGGCACGACGGGGCATACTGCCAAGCGCCGTCGTATGAGCACTGACAGCGTGTCAGAACATCCTAGTAGCGCGGTTTCTTACTCCTCATATGGAGGAGACAGTTTCAGGACTGGTTCTGGCGCAATGAGCGCAGGTACTTCTTTGTCTTCACGGCGTAGCAGCATGGATTTCCCTTTCTTCAGTCCCTACACTGTTTTCCGAGGGAGCGGTAACAATGCGGTTTGGCCCCACTCTAGCAACGGCGGCGGAGCTGAGCGCAGCCCGCAATTTGTGCACCCTCCAATGTTACCCGAGGCTGTCGGAACCTCTGATGGACATGCACATGGGCATGGACGCAGTGGTCATGGATACGGGATGGATTTCCTGTACCCACCAATCATGCTTCCGCAAGAGGAAGAGAGCCTTTTCGCGACTTATTTGCACCCACCAATGATTCTTCCGCAGGAGGTGAGCAGGTGCAGCACGGGTACGAATATGGACAAGGGGAGTATTACGAGACAGGCATCATGCAGCAGTACTAGACCGTAGGATGTTGCAGCATTCTGCGTTCTGCGCTCGTTCCGTGAGGAACGTCTTTTCCCTCTGTCTGCCCTTTCGTCCGTCTCATCCTCTCCTGCATTAGAATCGGCATTCATTACATTCTCAACTGACGCACGACCGACCCTCTGAACGCATTGACATGATCTACGCCATCTTACGACAATTCTCGTCTTGTCTATCGTCTCCCTCTGCAAATGTGTAGAGTTCACACATTACATGACCTTTCTTTTCCTCGTTTTCTCATTGTGCTCGGTTCCTAATCGTCGTCATCCCTTTCGCAATCATTTTCTCTCATCATCTCTATGTCTCCTCATCTCCACTCCGGCACGCTCGCTCAAGGCACTCGCGCAGCTTAGACTCATAGAATCCTTCCATTTTGTCGTAATTCATCTCCATTGTGTATCGGTGCTTCTACTATAATCGACTCCATGCGCGAGTCTCGTTGGCTCTGTTCGTGACGCCAGTGAATCTGTTTCATTGTACCACGTACTCTCCTTTTCCTTGTATTCCACCGTTCCTCTTTTATCCGCTTCATTGTATTCCTTCACCCTCGTTTCCCTACCCTCGATCCTAAATGTCACTGCCACGTATTCCACCCTTCCGAACACACCTTCCATTCCCTTACACCCATTCATACATATTTTTGGAAGATAACTCCTCATTTAGCAGCTTTTTGTCGGTCGTTTGTATACTCACTCACGACATACGTACATGACATCGCGAAGGGCTTCGCGGATGAAGCCCCCCAATGGAAAATGGTTATATCTATCTACTAGTTTTGGTTCGAGCGAAGGTTTAGGAGTAACATTGACGGCAAGCTGAGTGGTTTGGGTCTCGTGCCTCTATCGCTTTGTGGAGTTGGTATTCTAGATGGGCTTATCATCTCAGGTACGCTGGTCTTGTGGTAATGCTTAAAGTTTCTATAACAGTATAATACCTTGAAGCAGAAAATCAGTACGGCACACATTCACCCATTCTCATTCCAGGGGTATACCGGATTCGGAATACAGAGTTACCCTCCGCCGACGCGTGTAAGACATCATAGAACTGAAAAAGTACGTACGACCAACTGCGAGTAGAGGAACGCACGCACTTCTGGCTCTATCACGGAGGTCACGGTCAAACATTGAGCCTCGCATGCAACCGGTCCGAGCGATTGGAGATTGGACAAATACAAGTGTTGGTCAACGCTCTGTGTTCACTATCCGACTAAGTAGACGGGGATCTTGAGGACCAGAACTGCGACGCCCCTGAGGAGAGTTTTGATCATTGGAGTACCGGGTCAATATGATGTGTACCTCGTACCCTGTTGGACGAAGTTGGGAGCCAAGAACATTCTATCCATCGATCAGATATTTTTCTTTGGAAGTTGGACGAGAAGCGTGAGCCGGGTAAGGACAAACTAGCTCTAGATTGATTCCGAGCAATAGCACATGATGATCTATTTGATGATGATCAATTATCGCGAAGCAGACAAGAAGAGGCCTCAAAACCAAGCAACCCCTCCTTAGCGACTTCTTCGTAACCGCGACGAACTGTATTCCAAGACATCCGGAGTTGGAGAAGATCTCGATACGTTCAGAAAGTTCCTATTCGTCAATTCCTGGATAGTCACGTATTTTACGTCGACAGAGGTACCTGGCCGTTGGTTCCATTTTATAGGGAGCCTCAACATCGTGCGGAATTGAGTCATGGTTGACTGCATTCTCGAGCCCGACCCTTGAACCATTAAAGTTTAGGCCAGGAATGCATAAGAAAATGAATATTATGCCTCATGTAAACCCGTAAATGCTCTCCGCGGGCAAGGTTCAATCAAACACGTCGATCACACGGGAGTTCTATTCTGTTCTTACGTCTGCATGCGCCCTAAGACGCCGTTATCGTTTTTGTTCCATTTGTAACAAGCATTGACAATTTGAGATCTCTGGAACGGAAGAGACGAATTGAGAAAGTGCAGAGGAGTAGAATAATTATCGTACCAGATATGCAATCGCCTTCTGTGAGGTTGTAGATAACTGAAATGAAAGATGAGATGGGGAGAAGAAGTGTAGGCGTGCATCATTATTTTCAATGAGGCGGCGTATGTTACTGTTTTGAATTTTGAACATCAACTGACCGCTGCGCTGTCTGGATGAAAGGATGAAGAGTTCAAGGTCCGTTCGTGGTGGCATTGACATCGCGTCGACTCCGCAGAAGGTAGGAATATTATAAACTTCTGTAAGACTTTGAACAAATTGAGTATTCCAAGCTGCTGGTTCGCGGCTCTCTTCCGCCGCAACTGTAAAAAATCAGCCATTGCGTCCACAGTTCAGGCTCTTTCGCTGGGAATTAACTTCACCTTTATTAGTGCAACCCTACGCAACCTGGAGAGAATGATGGTATCAAGATTTCCTCCATGATACAATGAACAAGTCTTTACAGTCCTGATTACATAACTAACCAACCAACTGGCACGCCATGTTGCCACAAGGATATGTTCCTAGGATACGGCTCATCGTTATGTATCGGAAGAAAACCGAAGAGGTGAAGATCAAACACGGACCCAACACTCGAGCCTGAACAGCTAACGATCTTTGGTCGCCGAAGCAAGGTCCGAGAGCAGCAAGCCCGGGTAACGACACTAGCCATCAGTGAATTGATGAGTCCGTGATATGGTAGCCGTGAGAAATATAGGATGATATAATTCTGCTCCTGCTGAATATACCTACGAGTCCACCACCCGTTGTGCCTTCGGCACAGGAAGCAAAAGGAGTGCTTCGCACTCCTTTTGCTTCCTGGCTAAGGCTTCATCCTAATAATTATGTTTGCCTTCCTGGCCTTGGCTTCATCCCAATAATTCTCTTTTGCCCACACACTTTTTGGCTTTCTGGCCTTGGCTTCATCCTAATAATTATCTTTAATAATGATAATAGGTCTTGAAATAAATTATAACTTTAACCAATATTTTGAGAGAAGTAAAAGTACCACATCACCATCTTTGTGAGTTTATATTGCCCATCTCATCCTCATGTCATTGCATTTGATTTTGATTTTTTTCAAATTATTTACTGCAAACTATTAACTTGAATAAATTTTTTGTGTCAAGTTTTAATAGGGGGCAACAGTATTAAGTTGTCACACAACAAAATCATGCAAGTGTCCCATCTCCCATCTCCTGTTACTGGTCTCCTGTCTCTCATTTCCTCTTACCAGTCTGCTGTCTCCCATCTTGTGTCTCCCGATCTCCCATCTTGTGTCTCCCGATCTCCCATCTTGTGTCTCCCGTCTCCCGTCTCCTGTCTCCCGTCTCCCGTCTCCCGTCTCCCGTCTCCCGTCTCCCGTCTCCCGTCTCCCGTCTCCCGTCTCCCGTCTCCCATCTCCCGTCTCCCGTCTCCCGTCTCCCGTCTCCCGTCTCCCGTCTCCCGTCTCCCGTCTCCCGTCTCCCGTCTCCCGTCTCCCGTCTCCCGTCTCCCGTCTCCCGTCTCCCGTCTCCCGTCTCCCGTCTCCCGTCTCCCGTCTCCCGTCTCCCGTCTCCCGTCTCCCGTCTCCCACCTCCTGTCTCCCATGCCTTCATTCTCTCCTCCCCATGCTCTTCTGTCCCCCATCTCTCCATCCTAATGATCATAGCAGCTTTTTAAACAAATAACATGATTTTTCAAATGACAAAGTTCAAATTCTTTGATAGCCAAAATATAATCAATCTAAGAGAAATTTATCAGAAGATTTTTCCTGAGGGTGGGGGAGGACACTTCCAGCCTGCTGGCAACTTCCAACCTGGTATTGGTGCCTGATGGAGTAGCTTGTCATAGGTATCAACCTGTTCCTGACAACTTGACCATGGTGCCATCACTCCTTCCAGCCCCTGATGAGTTCCTTCTGTTTTTACCTATCAGCCATCTTCTGCAATTGCACTCATTTTTTGCTTGCCCTCCTTTTTTGCTTTCCACTCCTTTGCACTCCTTTTTAGCTTCACTTTTAGCTTCACACTCCCTTTGGCTCCCTGGCCTTGGCTCCATCCTAATAATTTGGTTTTACCCCAGCTTCAGACAACCCATGGCAAATTTGACCAGCTGCGCAGTCACGTGACCAAATCACGCAATCACACAATGGGACAACTGTTGAATCAGCACTCGACAAAACCACGCGAGAAATTAAGTGAGCTAACCGAAACGCACACGAGCATAAGCGAAAACCACATGGCCCTATGCGATGTACGCAAGCTAGCGACAACTTTCCCACCCGTTCTCCCTTTCTTCTTAGAGATGTATACAGCGAAAAATATGAGTGATCGGTACATAGCCATGGATGTCTGAAAATCCATTTTACCATGAGGAGTTGAGTTTGTGACAAGATCATGATGTTGCACTGCTGCAGCGATCAATATGCAATAGCATCACACTTGTTGACTCATACCATATTCATATTCCTTAATTTATGTTTTGAACTACCAAGTGATATAAGACTTTATCACGGAAAGCACCATTAGCACTCGTAACCTAATGTAGATTCCTATGAGAGTTTCCAACAAGGCCATGACTTTGTGCCATCATGGCCAGTGAGGTATGATAGTGTAATTAGGTACCATTTGTTGAGCAATATAATATTCCCTCATTTATATTTGATTTACAAAACTATATAAGTGGGTTCAAATATTGCGTGAATTGCAATGTCATCCAAGGTCATGCACGTGACCATCACCCTGCTCCGCAAGGTCAGAAAATCAGGACCCAAACACTCATTCACAATGACGATTTATTTGTACATGTATGTGTCCCACAGTAAATGACTAGTTCTTTGGCGCTACTATGATATTCTCAATCAATCCCTTGTTTTGACTGTTGTATCAGCCTCTAGGGTTCAAACATTTACAGGTATAGCTAAATTCATTGTCAATGACCGTTTACATCAACAGCTCCAGATTTTACTGATGAATTGTCGTGGATAACCCCAAATCATGTGACCAGCGCAAGTGGCTGAAATTGATTTGTTATTGTTTGTGCAGAGCAAGGTGAAAGTCGGCAACACTGAACCCTATGTACCGTACTATTAGGTAAGGCTTAGGTAAGCCATTTGAAAATTTTCACACAAGTTCCTTTCAATTTTGTTTCACCACTACTACCACCACCCTCTTGAGCTCAGTGTTTCCTGACCTCCCTGGCCTTTCCTTGTGTTCCCTCCCCAGCCCTTTGTGGTGGTCCCTCCTTGGCCTTTCCTCATGGTCCCTCCCTGGCCCTTTGTGGTGGTCCTTCCCTGGCTTTTCCTCATGGTCCCTCCCTGGCCTTTCCTCGTGGTTCCTCCCTGGTCCTTCGTGGTGGACCCTCCTTGGCCCTTCCTCATGGTCCCATCCTGGCCCTTTGTGGTCCCCTCCTTGGCCCTTCCTCATGGTCCCCTCCTTGGCCCTTCCTCTTGGTCCCTCCTTGGCCCTTCCTCATGGTCCCATCCTGGCTCTTCCTTGTGGCCACTCTGTCATCCATCTTGTGCTATTCCCTCTCTGCTATCTTTCCCTGTTTTCTTTTTTATCCTGGAACTACACATGTATTCCAATATATATATAATTGATTTTCTTCATAAAATGAGTGTTAAGGTTGAGAATTATTTGGTGCTGGTGATAAGATGGCAGGTGGTTGCAGGCAATCTGTCATGCTCATGCTTTTGGTAGTTCTGTCCAACTTACTCCAGATAGTATCATTCTGATAGATATTAGGGGTAGACAAAGCTCTGTAAAGCTTTATATTTTTGGGTCAATTACCTGAGGCTTCGTAGTTATGAACCTTCCTTCCGTTATGGCATTATTGATTAATCTAGCTCAACTCTCGACTTCTGCCACACCTTCACTTCAACTGCAAGTTTGAGTGAAATCAGGACCTTTTCTCAATCATAAAATTTTGTAAGAAAATCAGGGAAGCTTCTTTCCTCGATAAGGCAAAACATAAAAATGTAATTGTCGATAGCAGAATTACGCTGGTTCTTGTGATTATGTACTATATATTGTGATATATGGCCTTGTATTTTCTTCACGAGTTCACTGATGTATGCAATAGCCAATGATATCACCAAGTCATTCAATATGAATTTTCCTCTGATTGAACTGTTGAAATCCCCGCGTCTTGCTGCTTGCCACTGTTACTAGTAGCAGGCTCTGCTCACATGCACCCCAACCGCGGACGACCTTGTGATGGTCTGCCGAGGGTCGGCTCGAGCACAATATTCCGTGTTCATGCATCCATCCAGAGCTGTTTCCTTTTTGTTTCTCGAAGTTATTATGAACTGTTGACCCCTCAGGCTGCCTGTGTAAGCTAGTTATAATTTGCATCACAAATTATCTATGATGAATGCCAGTGAGTCATGAATACTCATCACTCCACTAATCTTACAGGATCATTGACTATCTTGAACAGGAGAGGAGTTGAGCAATCTTTCCATATCACGTCACCTCATTACTTAGTGAGACTTGACCACTCATGATGGCATGATGGTCAGCTGTCTCTAACTTCTCGTCTTTTCTGTTGGAACACCACTCTTGAGGCAATGTTCGTCTATGATACACAACCCCAATTCTCAATGGAAATGTGGCACAAGCCATACAGCAACACATTTGCCTAACTCAGCATCCAGAAAGACTAGTGACCCTATGTTGATCATGTTTCATCATATGTATCTTTTCTTTGTATTTAAAGGTTCTTGAGACTCACTTAACAGTTGAGTTTGTATCCACGTCTGTCTACTGCACTTTATACCATGATCTACCAGTCTAACCCTGCTTCCATGCCACTGTGAGGATCGTTTTGTTGTGTGAAAGCTGCATGGTGCTGATCATGAATTTGATTCAGGGATGTCTTGTTCCTCCAAGACACTACAGAGAGTCAACAGCCATATATCAATGCTGCGCGCAGCGGTATTCACCAGATTTGTAATACTCTTTTATCTGGAGGGAAAGTCACTCCGCAAGATATCAGATTTGGTCTTATTGCCTTCCATGACCATCCTCCTCAAGAGCATGGCTTCAACATCTAGGAATACTCTTTTATGTCCGATGTTGAGAGTTTTACATCTAATTTGGCTGGCTTAGCAGTGGCAGGCGGTGGAGATGATCCTGATTGTCAAAACGATGCCTTATCCGCTGCCTGCAAGGCTCTGTTACAATTGTATGTGCCCCTATTCATTTTCTACCTTCACTCGTCTACTTGTCTTGTAACCGATCTCACATCCGCACGTGACTCATGCATCTGAACATGCTTGTACTATATATGCCTTCCTTGTTAGGATACGCAGTTACTTTCACATGGTTGCTTGGTCCATGCATTTATATCTACATATATAAACACGATGTACATGTAGTAGATTCCTTACTTTAATCTTACTGGGTTTTACCTGGATTCCTCTTCGCTAAGGACCCCCAATCCTTAGTTGTCTTGAATTGTCTCTAAGTCTAAGCACTCCTTAGCCTTAGTCTCTATTCTCGTAGAACCTCTTAGACTTGTCCTTGAGGCTGACCTCTTGATTGCACCCAGAACCAGTTCCTTGTACTTTCGCCTTGTTCTCTTGTGAGCATTGTAGAAATTCCCAGCAGACTGTCTGTGTCTTTTCACTGTCGCTGGTGACACCACCCCAGGTCGTAACAGGCTCAGTGGAGGGACAGAGCAACAAAGGTTGCAGTGCTGATCACCAATTCACCCCTGCATGGAATTGGAGAGAAGGGAGATGGCTTCCCTGAAGGGTGTCCACTCCATAAATCATACTTTTGTTCTTTGGTCGTAATGGGTTGGCAACAATTGCCAAATTAGAAATTGACCCGCTGTAAAGATACAACCTAGCCTGGGCTGTAGATAAACCACTGCCTAAACTAGTATGTGAGTCTTGCGCTCCGTCTAGTCTGCTTCACTTGTAAGAACAAGAGTGTTCGACCCTAAAGGGGGATGCCTATTAGTATGGTCAAGTTCAAGTCCAACTTATGTGCGAAACAAGCGTCAAGGTCAGCGGTAAGTTGCCGCGGTCAGTGATGATACCGCCGGAACTAGCATCGTGTGTAGTGGTGCTACCGTGGTCGAGATAAGGTCAGTAACAGTTGTGTTGAGTGAGCGATGTTGAGCGGTGGTATCAGCGGTAGTGGTAAAGTAGCGAGCGGTGCAAAGAAACAGTAAAGAAGTCCGCGGTACTTTCAGTGGTAAAGTAGCGGTGCATGAGAAGTTCAGTCAAAGTAACAGTCAAAAGTCCAGCGGTAATGGAGAACGAGCGTGATAGATTAACGAGCGATAAGGAAACTTTAAAGACTAAGTCCACTACTGGGTAGATCCAGAGCTAGACAATAATCCTGACCTATAGTATGTGCAATGGTGTAAAATCAGGTACCTGTATTGTGCAGGGTATGCGGTGCTTATATCCTAAATTGTATGTACTCGGAATACTCTAGGTGAGATCAGTAGTGCTGGAGTGTAGTAACCGCCATAAGTAAACATAGTGCGAGGCACTGCGGCACGAGGCAACATGTAATAAGGCTTGCCATGGAATCAGTGATAATGAACAGAAAACAAATGACACACCAAATGGAGCTATGCGGACGTGGCAAGGACATGGAAGGACATCGGTACATGGAATGTGGTGTGGCAGTCGTCACAGTGTGCGGTAAGTGTGGGATGCCGCCAGTACTGCTGAAGGGGTAAGATGGCCATGGACAAGTGGTAACTCCTGTAGACATGAGATGAGTGTCAAAATATGGGGTTTTAAGCCCAGCACCAATATGTTCGTTACACCGCTTCATGTTGCGATGAGCATGGGAGAAGCTGGTATTACTCTGGTATGTCAAACATTTCATGTCTAGTGCTAGAGCTTTAATGCCAGCACAGTATGTGATTGCATGCAAGCCTACTCTAAGCCAGAATTACAAGGTGAGATCATTTTCTTGATGCTGCTGCGTCAGATGTGTCATTGATTATGCAGGGAGTGCGTGATTTCTACCAAGGATTGGTTAAGAAAACTGTGTAAAACAATCACAGCTTCTATCATATACATATATTCATAGGTTAACTATTTGTGATAGAGGGAAAGTGGTTGAGCTCAGTGATCTCAGTGTGCTGCCCACTCTCATTGCTGGTTCCACTTTAGAAGCAGTCAACAGTGCGATTTATGTTGTCAAGCACCAGACTGAAGTTTGCAGCATTTATATAGGTATTTTGTAAGTAGGTTTGGTTTGGGTACTGGTTGGGTAGCCATTTTTGAAGTTTATACTCAAATCCATCAACTCAATCTGGATGCACAGTATATAAAACATGTAACAAATAGAGGGTAGCAAAGCATAAAATAGGATTATCCAAAGTGAATACATGATACACATCTCATATATATGTGTCCAAGAAACTTCCAGCTGACCCTTGTATACATATATATGATGGCATAGATACATACAAACTGGAAAAGCAAAGTGATATACACAAGGATCTCAAGCAAAATCAACACTGGACAAGCAACTGATGAGAACTATATTCTCGGAGAAAGAACTATAGATAGATGAGTCTAGATATGGTATTTGTATACATCTATATAGAGATAAATATTAGAAGCACACTATAAATACCCACCAATTGAATATTAATATTTTAGACTAATGATTGAAGAATAGTGTCATGATACAAAAATAAATACCTGCATGAATCAAATGAAAACAAAATAGACTATGATACCATATGATAGTCAAGACAAGGATAAGAAATGCGATACACTACAATAACATACGATACGACAACAATACAATAGATTACAATACAATAACAATACCATGGTCAAAGCAGGGCAATCATATGTTAGATCGCCCCCGCTCATTAAAGTCGTTATTCATTAGGTTTAGCTGTTAGAAAACCACCACCAGCCTGTTAGCTTTCTCGTTGCTTAGGATAAAAATGTATTGTCTTGGTGTCTCAGTTCTCGGTACTATAAGTCAGCCAGACACTATGATACATTACCACAGCAAGTCAAGCAATATAACAGCAATAAATCATGCAAAATCATGCAAAATGAACCCAAGTCTGAACAAGGTTTTCACCTCACATTCAATAGCAAAAATCACGCAAAATCAAGCCTAGTCCAAACGAGTTTTTCGCCTAAAGCTACCCATGACATTAAGCAAAATCAAGCCATTTCATAGCAAAAAAATAGCAAACATTATGCAAAATCAAGCCAAGTCTGAACAAGGTTTTCGCCTAAAGCTACACTTCAGATAACACAAAACAAAGCAAAATCAAGCAAAGTCAAGCCCAGTCCTGATGAGGTTTTCACCTCAAGCTACACTTCAGATAAAACAAAATAAAGCAAAATAAAGCAAAGTCAAGCCCAGTCCTGATGAGGTTTTCGCCTAAAGCTACGCTTCAGATCAAACAATATAAAATTCAATCAATCTACACTTGATGGTTCTTGTGTGTTTAGGGCAAGCAGAGTCCCCAGCTTCATGCTCGGGGGACTTGGTCACAAATTTATTCAGTGTCGTGAATATAAATGAATTGTACAGTTGGGGACTTGGAGAAGTGAATAACTAGTGGATAGAGGCTCGGGTGAGATGACTGAAATGGAGGCTTAAAAGAATACTAAAGGGCCTATTTTTTAATTTATTTTAAATGTCCATTATAGATTTTTATGATGTTTGTTTTGTCATTTTTGTTTATGCTGGGCGAGGAAAACTTGAGTCAGAGACTGTGAAATACAAATACAAGTGTGACTATCAAGTGAAACACAGAGAGTGAGAATGTGAGCTGCCGATGTCAGAAATGACATGGCATTATGGTGCATGTGCATGTGCCATGCATAAGTACATGTAATATAAAAGGATGCTGATGAATGTACTTGTTAAATTCATCAGAGGACCATCATCCCGCAGCGCAAATGAGATCAGGAGCCATTCCTGTAGCAGCAAGAGCAATGGCACCACCTGCCCTCATAGAATGTCCTGAATACTCCTGTCCACCAAAGTGATGGAGATGTCAAAGGAACCAAGCACGGTAAACGAAGAAACTAGCGCTGGCCTAAGTATAAGCACAGCGTTAATCCTACTGAAGGTGCGAGTGAGATATTTGACCCAAGAGGACTGCAAATAGAAGCAATTCCTTTTAAGTTAGTGCGAAGGAAACAAGGAAGTACTAATAAGGAAATGAGAATTCCAACTTCCAAGGTTAGCGGCAGTAGTGGTATATTGGCGGTACTAGCGCAGTGTCAGCGGTACACGCGCAGTAAGGATAGCTGCAACGGTTAGCTAGCGAGAGCAAGAACAAAGTTACTTGAGTGAGACGAAAATGTTATTACCACCGGTGGTGCGGTAGTGGTAGCGGCAACTCTGTATGAGCGAGAACACAGATGAGAGAGAAAACGACCCAGCGAGATCACTGGCCGCAGTCCAGTTATGAGTAGCGAAGTCGAAAGTCCCATGGTACTTCGAGAAGTAAAGTCACTGGTGGTTAAATCAATGAGTGAAGTTCGAATGGAGAAAAGTTCAAAGGCAAATAGATTGCGACTAGCAAGCATTTCAGATACTAAGTCCTAGTGAAGGGATGTAATGGGAAGTAAAAGTAACGGTATGTATGTTGAGTCCTTTTTAACATAGCCGAGCGCGTACAAGATGATTATGCAAGTCCGGTAGCAAGAAGGAAAATAAACAGGGTATTTAATAAAGAGGCGCACAGTGTGCAGCGGCCCCTTGAGATGTAAGGTAAATCCTGCCATAGGTTTAGTAATGGCAGAAGCGAGGTAACTATCCACCAATGGATTCTAGATGGAATAGGACAGGACATAAGGGCATCGGCGCGAGGATCCGGTAAGGGTTCACGGGAGAAGAACGGTTCCGCCTTAGTGGAGCGAAAAGGCTATTTCATCGCTATAAGGAAATTCTTCGGTTGCCACTGCAGACGTTAATGAGAAGCTTGTCGAAAACAGGGTTTTGACGGTCAGCGTGACTTTTCTCGCTACAGCAGGTAGGCACATTGCCAGTGCTTGTTACCCACAGAGCAGGATGGTGTGGGAATGAAGCATCACGCACTGTGAGATATCGTTTGATGTGTTTGAAGGGATCAGTAGGTGATTGTTGTTCTGCGCAAAGTAGGATGTTGAATCCGGACCTGAGACTATCATTTTTCTGGTAAAGAAGGAGACAAGTGATTGTCGTGGCTGTGCAATGCAATGTATGATGGAGTGAGACCTACCTGTAAGTCTGAAGTTTAGTGGAGTCCAGCCAAACAAGTTCACCAAGACGCTGCAGGCTTTTGAAGCCAGTGATGAGTGTCGCCAGGAACAGTGAATCATCATAGGATGGGTCAGATCTGATTGTGTCCACTATCTGACCGATGTCTTCGAGACTGATAGGTAGCTTTCGACGAATGGGTTTTGATAGTCAGCGCTTGCAACCTTGCAGAGTGCAAGTGACGAGTGATGAGTGGTATGCATTCCGCACGTCGGGAAACATAAATTCGAGCCTATTGGCAATGCTAGATAGATAGTTGTCGATGGAGCAGGGTTCAATGTAATATGAAAGCTGCATGACATAGTATGATAATGTGTCCTGTGTGGGATCAATAACACGATGGTGGAGTTGGCAGAAGTTGATGTATGAATTAAGGTGTGAGTCGTAAGCAGAAGACATTGATGGTTCAATAGCTAATCCGAGCGTGATCGAGCGTTCATGAGAGAGACGCTCATTAGTCCAGGCTTCCCTGACAGGCTGCCTGGATGTTAATGACAATGGGATCATTTTTCTCCTACCCCAGCGCATCTCGAGGGGGTTCTAAATCGTAAATTTGCGCATTAGGCACCAACTTGTACACACGTTCATTATGAAAATGGGACAGTGCATCTGCCACATTATTCTCACTACCATCTATGTGTTTGACACGTAGATCAATGTGATTCTCAATGATCACGCCAATTGCAGACAAGAGGATGGTGTTATAGGGAGGATGAGCATGTAAAGTGTTGAACATCGACATGACGTTGGTGTTGTCAGTGTAGATAAGCATCCTTGGCGGAACCTCGGGCATGTTCTATATGACATGGATCACCGAACAGACTGCCAAGGCTTCTGCAAAGAAAATGGTCTTCTTTGGCATATTCTCCGGGAGTGGACACTGACATGCGAAATACTCCCATGGAAACCAGAGACCAAGTCCAATTCCTGATGCATCAGTATGTGGAACCACCACGTCCTCGGATTTTGGATTGAAGTCAAGGGATTTGTAAAAGAGCAGACCAGGTGAGCGGTCCACGTGGTCTGCCATCCAACGAAATTTGTGAATCACAGTATTATTGACGTGAAGGCATGTAGATGGCTGTGTTTTGCCACGGATTTTCTCATATACTGCTGACAGTCCAGGCTTGAGCAAAGGGAACATGTTAAAACTCCACTCACACCAGCCGGCGAGCTGTTGAAATTTTCAGAGGGACCAACAGTACCCTTTCCCTGCGAAGTTATGCAAATGTGCAACTAGTTCAGTCTTTTTGTGGTCAGGAAGAGTCGCTGACATAGCATTAGGGTCAACATCAAACCCGATCACAGTAAGAGGCAAGCCCAACAGCTGCTTGGGTTTTTCATGCGGGAGACCAATTTCATCCCATAATTGAAGCAAGCAAGTTTGCTTTTCAGGGAAGGAGCATTGATACGGGGGATAGTATAGCTTCTGAGAAGCAAGCTCATATGAAAGGGAGTCGTCCATGTATGTCTTTAGTGCCTCAATAAGGACCCAATGTATCGCGATCCAGGCTACTAATGACATGAATGAAATCCAGACCTTTGGAAAACCCCATCCATTGAAATTGTTGTTGCGATCAATGTGCCGCTGCCCATTAGCAGACAAAATTTGTTTGGCCTGCCAGAGAGGATGCATTGGTAGCCTCCAGAAGGCCTGTGAGACATCAGATTTGAACATGACGAGCTCAGCATTGGGATCTTCTTCTCGAAAACAAAGGAGTGAGGCGCCAAGGGAGTGAAGTCCATCGAGCTTCATTCCTTTAATGGAATTGGAGTCAATCATTGAATTAAGAGAATAGTCACCAGCTGTGTGGTTGACAATGAGCCGCAGCTTGTCTGAGTTTGGTTGGTACCCGCTTACCTCCAGTTGATAGAGGAGAACAAGATTCCAGAATTTGGTGAGCTATCATACCGACTCTCAGTCCTCGTGCTAGAGCCTTCAAATAGATAATCTATATCTCGACTTCAATGGAATCATTCACAATTGTGATTAATCCCTTGAAATGCAGCGAAGACTCGCGTGTTCAACTTTCATTTTAGGCTTGCATCCTAATGATAAAGATGCACACTTCAGGATGTCCGAAGAGCAAATATTCACCGCAAATTTTGCATATGTGGACCTGTTATTTCGTAAGATAAAGCCAAAGAAACTTTTCTTTATGGCAGTGGATGGTGTGGCTCCGCGGGCAAAGATGAATCAGCAACGAAGTCGATGGTTTTGCCACTGCCAACAAAGCGAAGGAAATCAGAGAAAAGCTGGAGTCAAAAGGAGAAAAACTACCAGACGAAAAAGTGTTTGATAGTAATTGCATTACGCCAGGTGCGCTCTGGATCGTTTCATAAGGCATAATGTCATTTATCCTGCATCAGGAAATTCACACATTCCTTGACGTGCCCTTATGCGGACTTATTTACACTTAACTGCCTTGGTGAAATTGAATCTACTTGTCCAAAATTTCAATGTGAATGAATTCAGAAAAAAAAAGTTGAGATATATTAATATACATGTTTTATTGTATTTCGCACTCAAAAAATATAAGATATGCCAGGTGAATGATGTGAGAGAGAGCAAACAAGTTTTGAGATAAGTGAGTTAAGCTGATTAAGCATGTTAAGGAATGTGTGAATTTCCTGATGTGTCTTAGGTACTCCTTTCATGGTCAGAGTATCTGCACAACTATGATACTTTGTCAACAAGAAGATCACCAAAGATACTAATTGGCGTGGCGCACCTGTTAGTGGGGGAAGGATATATCCAAACTGGCTGTTTAGCCAAAAACCCTGATACATCATTCAGTTTAGCCATCCACTATGGCACTGCCCAGGTTGATGTATCCTTGGTGAATCCCAGGTATACATCATTCCCAGCATATTTTCACATTTTTGGCCACCTATACCTCCCCACAATACCATAGCTCCGCATTTTGGGCCACCTACTGTGGGAATTTCCCCACAACACCAAAACATCGCCCATTCTGGGAATCTCCACAATATCAATTGTTCCCACACCCTCCCACCTTACTGCAGCTTCACCACTACACCACAATAAGCCCCCCCTGTATCTAAGTAGTAGTTTGATATAAATATGTATAATATAATGTAATAGACCGCTTTTTTTGTTTATTTGTATGTCTCCTCCTCCTTCAGGGGTCATTCAAAATAGGTTAGGATATAGAACACTTTCGCAATTTTGCCTCTTTAACAGGGAAGTGTTCTAGGATGTTCAGACCATGTTTAAGAGTATATATGAAGACATTCCCATCTTTATTTGACCCCCTGAAGCGCCCTACATCAATAAATATAGCATATATACAGGAAAATACAAAATATGTTCTCATGTGTTAATTTATAGGTACAGAGCCTCTGAAACATAATTCCCATCATCTATCTAATGTTATGAACAATGTATCAGGAGCTCAGTACCATAGGATAAGACCTTGTTGTGTAGTGCATCCCCCCTCTCCTGATGGTTTACCTCCTGTGAAAATTTTTCCTGCAGGACCGAACCTCAAGGAGGGTGTGTGTTCTATTCCTATGCATATTGAGACAGGTAGATACTCCAAGAAACTTATAGTATCCTTCTATAGGAGCAAAAACTTGACAAATCACATTTTTCACAAGTTTGGTAGTAAGAAACATCAAACTTATGAAAAATGTGATTTGTCAAGTTGTTGCTCCTGTAGAAGGATACTATAAGTTTCTTGGAGTATCTACCTGTCTCAATATGCATAGGAATAGGCCACACACCCTCCTTGAGGTTCGGTCCTGCAGGAAAAATTTTCACAGGAGGTAAACCATCAGGAGAGGGGGGATGCACTACACAACAAGGTCTTATCCTATGGTACTGAGCTCCTCATACATTGTTTATAACATTAGATAGATGATGGGAATCATGTTTCAGAGGCTCTGTACCTATAAATTAACACATGAGAACATATTTAAGCCCTTCACGACGACCTCCGCCGCCTCCTTCCTAACGTTAAAGACAGTAAGCTCACTCTAAGATGGACACCAGGTCAGATCGGTATCCCGTGGAACGAAGCAGCGGATGAACAAGCAAAACGCGCCGCATGTGGTCATATTTCTAGCCGGAACACACTCTAACGACAGGTATTGAGTCGTACTCGCCGGCCCTCTTTCGGGATATTCGCAGGGGCCCAACAACGTCTATGCTGATCGTGTCCTATGATTTAGATGGCACGGGTAAGGGATTGAATAGGCCGTCCGGCATTTTATTTTGCGACTACTTGGTTGGCAGGTCACGCAATCTTACATTGGGCCTGTACGTCCCGCACCATCGTCTTCCACCACACGCGATTCCTTTGATAGGTTAGTGTCCTCTGGGCTCCCAAGTGGGCCAATAGAATGTGTGCTTGGTTGATGATACTCTTTGTAGCTGTCTCCCGTCGATCTGGACATCCGGAATCCATGATAAGTATCGGTCGTTCAGACGGATCTTGATGATGCCGTCCGCAACCTTGAAGTTACGGAATTGCTTAGGTGAATCCAGAACCTTCTGAAAAAATTGGTCATGGTGATCATGATGCCTGACCTGCCTCAGCCTTTCTGCTTGATCCTCCAGCACCTTTATTGGGGCTGCTGGGTAGAGCCGGTCACTATCAGGGTGATCCTGATTAGTGTGGTGATTATCACCTTCCTCACCCTCCTCCTATCGTTCACCCAGGCCCACGGAAACAAAATGATCTTTCATGCTGCGGGAAAACTCCCTGGAGCTGTTAGGCCTCCAAGTCTCGTCATGGGCAACAGGCTCCCGCCGCCGCCGGCGCAGGACAACCACAGAGAATGGCTCGCCATCCGAAATATCTTGTTCTCCCGGAGAACCGACTTGATCATGTCCATCCGAAGAAATTGCTAGAGCCCATTCTGCCAGAGACCACGGTCGATCATGTTCTCCCCGGAGCAAGCAAGCTCTCCTCGGACACCTTTCCATGGGAGCCCACCATGTCCTGACAATATGAGGTAGAGTGGCCACAGGGCGCGCCGCAACCCTAGCGCTGTGGTCGTGGGAGCTTCCCCAATGACCATCAGGGGTATAGATACAAGGTGAGTCATGCCGTCCTCCGGTATTGGATGCCCGTCATGTGCCGTGTACTCACTAGACCCACGGCGTTCATGAAGACCATGAAATGCGTATATCAGGGACAACGGATCTAGCAGTAAGTTCTCCCCTCCAGGTATGTACCTAAACTAAAAGTCAACCTCGACTATATTCTCCAGCCAACGCGCCTGCCGCCACCTAAGATGCTTGTGGTTCAACAGGTGTATCAGCCTCGCATGGCCCGTCACCCACGTGAACCCGGTGCCCTTCGGTATCTCCCTGTGGCGCAGCATGGTCTGCATGCCGGCCAACATCGCCTTCTTGTGCACAGCGTAATTGTGCAGTGCTGCCTAAAATTTACTTGTGAAAAACCCCACAGCCTTGGTGTATTTCCAAGCCTTGCCCAGGTTAAGGACCTCGCCGATACCCCACAAGCATGCATGGGTTATCACGGAGATGGGCGGCGCTCTTGTGCCGTAGTTCAACGGGACTAGACAGTGTGGCGCGTACTTTGCAATACATTGTTTGACCTAATCGAACACCTTCTATTGGGCAAAGTTCCACCTCAACGGTACGGCGTCCGCCGTCACGTCAGAAAGGACTCCTAACGGAACCCGGACTTTGTAAATCTCCTCAGCCAGGTATCCCACCGACCCTACAAACCCGCAACACTGATGTCTGTTTATAAGCGTCTTCCCAATCAGCACCAGATCAACTTGCTTTGAGTTCATACGGATTTCATCATCACTGACTCTACAACCTAGAATCTTCGCATCATTGCGGAATTGAGTTTATTCTCACTCATGGGACGTTTCTCTCTCTCTAAAATCTCCACAACGGTCTTAATGTGTTCAATATGTTCAGAAAAGGAATCCGAGTCGATGATGATATCGTCAACTTGAATGGCCATCCATCTACCAATGTATTCACAGAACAACCGATTCATCACCACCTGATATGTAGCCGTGGAATTACGATCTCCCTGCTGGAGGATATGGCTGACCATGTTCCCATCAGGTGTTGTAATTGTCGTCCTTGGTAGGTGCTCCGGAACCACTCTGAGTCTCTCATGAGCATCCTGCCCATAGATCAAGGAACGGAATGGCTTACTCACGACCCGACAGAGGATGGCTTCTATAGCCGGCATGGGCGACGCAAGTTCCTGTGTAATCTTATGCCGTTCCCGTTGATCCACCACCGTCCGCAGGTCATAAGAACCTGGCTTGTGAATGAACAGCATGGATACAGTGTTTCTCGCACTAGTGACTTGCCATCTCCCACTAGCCAGGTATGACTTCATTGTGTCAGCCCACTACAGACGTAGAGGCTCCGCGCCCGGGAGGGTCTCCACAGGCATAGCTTCCCCTCATTCATCAGTTGTATGGTATGATTGACGGTCCTCAGAGGGTGAAAGTGGGTCTGACTGGCTTTGGCGCATGATGATTTTGCTCACTGTAATAGATATTCTCTGTGTCCCTCCAAGTCATCCGGAACTATTGTCACGGCACGGGACTCCGACGTGGTTGCTTCGGCATCAGTCATGTGTAGTGGTCGCACGCTCACCATGTTCACGTGGGGGTGCAGGCCTACGAGCTGTCCGGCGGAGGTCGCATGAGACGCCACACAAGGTAGCACGTCTAAGCAGCAGATGAATAAGCAAAACGCACAGCATGTGGCGATATCTCTAACCGGAACACACTCCCCCAGTCTCTGCGCAATGCAGACGGCACCCCATTGCGACTCCCAACCAGAAAATAGGCAACCAAGCAGATCTTCCAGGATACCATGAAAAGTAGAGCAGCAGCTTCCTTCCAAAATCCCATAGATACCCGAGGTTCACAAAGATCGACCACACACACTTCTCCAAACATTCCGCCCAGATCGCAGACACGGTTCACAGACGTCACGCAGCACTGCGCATTCAACTGCGCAAGGGACACATCTCCCTCAACGAACATTTACACCGTATCTCGAAATCCCTCTCCCCCCTATGACTTCATGCCACAAAGGAGAGGAATCGGTCCATCATTACATAATACCATGCCTGACATACGAAAGGCAACGCAACATTCTGAGTGCGGAGATAGGCCCCAAAGGTCGGCAAATGAAGCACCTATTCAACGGAGCTTCATGCATATAACCCTTATTCAAATTCATCGCACGCACCGCCGCTTCATCAATACCTTCGGAGACGTAACCCCCCCAGAACAAGAGACACACCGCAGAAACGGAGAGACAGATGTGAAAACCCCCTAACCCCAGTTGCCGTGAATCGGTACCTCATCTCCTCGCGCAAGCCTGGACCAATATTAGAGCTATACATAGAACATACGCCACCGCACATGCTATACCGCACAAGTACATACAATAGGTACTGTCCAGCATGAGGCTTCGCATCACCGGACAATAAACAAGGAACAAAAAAACAGAGACACTACAGGAATATTCATATGCTCCTACCGGTGATTTACCAGCAGATATCCACGGCAGCGGGAGGGTTTTTCCACTATCCCGCGCTTCAAACATAGGTTCGGTAATATTTTCGAGGTATTTTCCAGATTATGTCCTTCATTTTCGCTATATTACCGGTATATTGTCATGCAAGAATGATTTTACAACCCGAGTGCTTATGCTCAATTTGGCCTATGAATGGAGCCGTGCATAACATGTACTTGATTTGACTGTAGTGAATTGAAGTTGAGGCCGAATATTGTTAATCAAGGATTCCTGATGTTGACATTGGTATTTCCGGTACTACTGCATGGAGGTATTCTAACGGTATAGTATTGTAGAAATGAATGTGACCTACACCCGGCGGCGCTTTCTATCCATACATGCATCAATTTCGGTAACCTGCTTTTTCAGCGCTGCCAGTGCAGTTTCAACCGTCGAGATGTAGCCAGGCAATGCGTTGAGCAGACCAGCCATATGCGAATCCTCTTTTTCATTGCTCTCCGTGTCTTCCTCTTCTTCCTCTACCTCGGTGAACTTCCTCTTGCGACTGTGAGTAATGCAGACATATGCACGATTGATTACTGGAGAAACCTTCACCGCGCTCTTGAACTTCCCCTTTAGTGCCGGCGGGAGCCTAGAGGGAGTGGTAGGCTTTCCAGCCATGGTTGACATGTGAGCCGGAGGTGGTTTTGGCACTGGACAGAGTTTTGGCTTGGCCTTGACCTTGTCTATGATGCATGTATTAGCGTTACTATGAATATTATGTGCAATGAAGCAACCATAACACTCACTACATACAAGAGAGCAGGCAGCCTTGAGCCGCTTGCAGTCCGTGCACACCATGCCGGTAGCATTGCTGTAACAAACGCGATCGGCCTTAGCGCAGCGGTCACATTGGACTGGATTAAGTTTCCTCCTATCCGCGCTCATGTGTGGGACAGATATCTACAGTGCTGAGTGATTAATTAGAAATTCCACGAAAGATCAGACACATACCTTAGCACGCTGAATGCGCATGCATGTTATCACTGGAGCGATATATTCTTCTTCCTGCTCTGCATCGTCCTCTTGTCCGTCCACCTGTGTCTTGTGCGCGGAGTGTTCTTCCTGCGCATCCTCTGGTGTGTCCTGCTGTGGAACCTCTATCTGTGGTGGCTCAGAGTCCTGCTCTGGCTCCTCGTGAGCTTCGGCCTGCTGGTTCCGTCCTTGTGTCTTCTCGACATGTTCAGTGTGTTTATTAGCATGGGAGGGTAGTTCTGCCGCTCCCGCCACGGTCTCCTCTATCGTGCCAATGTCACTCTTGATGGTCTCGTGCATCGCGGTGGCCTGTCGGTCAAACTCTTGCTCTTCATCCGAGAGCTCCAGCGAGATCTGCTTGTTTTGCGCGAGCTTCGAGCACTCGGTAAGTGCATCCTTTGGTACATATATTTGTGAGTATTACATTTAATGCAAGTTGGATACTTACTCTTAGCGTGGTCCAGCACTGGCACCAGTGGCGTTTGTCCAGAGCACAGACGTCAGTGTTGTTAAAAGGAGACGTGCTCATAAAATTCTGGAGATCTTTGCGAAGAAATTCAAACTTCCGCTTAAGATCAGCAGTCTCCTCATCGGCCAGAACTAGAGGAGTAGGAGTAAAAATATCGATATCGGTGGTACCAGAAGTCATGGTGAGATAATGATGCTGAATGTTAGGAAAAGAAAAGAAAAGAGATTGGTAGAGAACTTATAGTCAACAGGGATTGCGCAGCCACATGACCACACTTCCACACATTGGTGTAGCTCAATGTCCCATCCAAAACTTGATTTGCCACTGTCACTATTTGCTGTCCAATAGATTAAACATCACGTGCAACCAACGTGAACATGAGATTCCCCCAAGTCTGAAATTTGAATTTGTGGACCAATGGACTCCAGAGGGTCTGGTTAAATGCAACTGTAAGATGTGAGAATCGGCTAGGATTTTGGACGGTATATCTGTGATAAACATTAATTGCATCGACACATTTCTGCACGCCAGTTAGCTAAACACTATGACATGATGACCTCTGCAAGTAAGGTGTCTATTTTGTACCGTCTGAGAGAATTGTACATATCAACACTGGTCAGGATAGCCTGTGTCTAACAAGCGGTTTATCACCAAGAAGAATGTTAAGCACGCATGATTGAGCGGCCGGTCACATGACACTCGATGGGAGCCGCTGGTACAGTGAGCAGGTGAGTAGCTCCTGAACAGGCGCTCCATATAGGGCACCGTGGATGTCCTGAGTGCCAGTTGAATCAGGCAACCTCCTTGGTTATATATCCAAACTATTCCTGTAAGATGGGCTCCCTTTTAGGACTGGCATTCCACAAGGCACTTGTGAAAATAAATTGTGCAGTTACCTTCCATGAACTACCATGCCTCTGACAAGGCACCGGTTTAGTGTTGCCTTGGTTCTGGCTAACGCCGGTTTTGATTCACCGGCTTAACTGACACTACAGGTCTACACATTTCTGCTTATATAGTTATCACTAAGTCCAGCTAATATCACTGAGATAAGGTCTGTATGCCGGCTCATGATAGTGTATATGTGATATATTTACATACTGTATAAGAACAGAGCAATTTTCGATCTTTTTGAATTGGTATCGTGATGCCATGATGTTTTTTCTGTCAGTGAACCTACCAAACCTTGTGTCATACATTGACATTGACGAAAATATTTAACTCACTTCCAGTTAAGGTCAGGACTCTCGGTGCAATAATTAGGATTTCAATGTTTCTGAGGACTGGTGGATGGGACATTGCTGACTTCTCAGACAATCACAGGATGTGTTTTCCGGCAGTGAACCTACCAAACTTGGTGTAATACATTGACATTGTCTGAGGTATTCTAATCACTTCCGGATCAGATAAGCAGTCAATTCATATGTCAATCTTGTGAAGATATATTGTTCACTTGGCACAGAATGACATGATATGGTTTTCTGGCCGTACTAGACATACCAAACCCGGTGGAAGATTCTAATCACTTTCAGTCCGGGTCAGCAGTCTCGCCTAATCGCCTTTCGTTAGCTTCTCTGAACGCCATGAGGCGCGATATACAAAGCAAGAGGACCATGTTGATGTGAAATTTATGGTACAATGTATGAGTTCCCTCCTGAGTGGTACAACTAACCAGACCTTCCTGTCACTGGGCTCCTAGAATAGGTCTCCCGGACGTGAGAAATTACCATAGAACACATCCCAGCCAACGTCGGCCACTCCATATCGACCCAGAACAAACTGTTAGAAAGATGCAGCTGGGGCCAGACATCCTCACTGACCACAATGCAACCTGGGAGAACAGCCAGAAAATGTGCCGGACTGAATCAACTGACACATACCACAGCTAGTGCACGTATGGATAAATCAGATGGCGGTCTGCATAGATCAGGTGACGGCCGGCATACCTGGCACGCATAGCTACTAGTACTGATGTGTACAAACAAGCTGGCCTTTGTCGTCGGACGATTGCCTCCCGGCAATGAGAGCAAAATGCCTGCCACGAGCACTACTGCCATCGATAGCTATAACCAAGTTAACGTTAGGCGTTGACAGCGCCGGCAGGGAATGGGTTCAAGATCCCTCCGGCCAACTTAGACGTCATCAACTACCTGGCCTAGTGCATAGGTCCAGCACCGGCCGTCATTGACAGCAAGCTCCATCCGGCCAGCACTACTTAGACATATAGGTATAAACAAGGTAGCATTATGCGTGCTTCTATTTGATATACTCGGTCCAGATAGAACCGATCCGCCGGCAGCATGTCTGCATCACTCTGTTCTTCCCTCGCTAATATTAACCCGCCCGGCTAGTGAGTCTGACATTTGATCTCCATACTCCATTCACGTCTCAGGAGGTGAATGCATTCGTGTAAGACTCACAGCGCCAACATAGACATCTTTCCTGCCTTCGCTCGCCTCCACTACACAAACAGGATTATAAAACTCTTGAACGGGTTTGACGCAGTGATGGTAAAGTCCGGTTCGGTCCGTTTATCCAGGAAATTTAGCATACTGAGCACGGCACCATCGGTTCGGTCCGATCATTTTCCGATTCTGATACCGACAACCGGACCCAAAAAAGGTCACAACATATCCTAAGTACGAATGATTTAGGGCCCATCTCCAACTTCCACTTTTCACCGCATTTGTCTCATTCGAGGGAACAATATATATATATATAATTAAACGCACAATAAACATCACATGTAGTCAATCGTATACTTTGGTAATTACATATTAGTTGTTGGTGGTATCTGTTGTGGCAAATTTAATTCCGCGCAGCAGAACTATCCTGTTCATGAGCGGGCGTTGTTAGTGATCTTCGAATCCTGAAGCGGTTGCGTCACTGACTGATTTTTTTCAAAAGACCACAAAGACCTTGAATGGTAGGCCAGATGGCTTGAGGTCCTAAGTGATTTTGACTTCAGTATATTGTATATGCCAGGGGGGACAATACACTCGCGGATGCCCTTTTCCGCATGTACAGTAACGAGCCAAAGGCCACCATGAGAGCGCCCAGTGAATATGTCAGCGGTGAAGAGAACGACGTGCCTAGGACCCTCCTCCTGAACTTCATCAGAGCTCCAATAAATACTGGCACTCCGCTGTTCATGGACGCGACTAAGGAGCGCCGGTCGGCACACATAGCTACCAAGATGCTGTATGCGGCCGAAAGCAACCACCTTGTCCGAACGGACGCGTTCAATATGCCAGTACGTGGACCAACGGGTAGAAAGAAATCACCACTTATTGTTGATAGTAGCGAGAGTACTTCTGTAGGACAGGACAGGATTATAATTGTAGATGGTGAGGAGAAGGTGCCTACCGGATACGCATCACAGCAAATTCTCACCAACTCAGTCTTCATCTCGAAACAGGTGCCTACTAGAGGCGCACCACAGCAAGTTCTCACCAACTCATCCGTCATCTCGAAACCTAGTGACTCAAGAACCAGGTCGGATGGACCGGTAGACCGGATATCAAGGGATCTGGCGTGTCATCTATAGTAAATGATATGAGTTCATTTGAACAGAGGAAACGGCTCACCATCACCACCAAGGATGGATCACAGACAATCCTTACCATGGATGGGCCAGTGGATCAGGATATCAGGAGACCTGGTGGCCCTGTCATCTGTAGTGGACGATATAAGATAACCTCAACATCCTCAAGAGACAACTCAAATCACATGATGCGGCAATGGGATCCACGCCTATGGCCAACTCACCAGCGACGATGTTCAGGAAGGTGACCTTGAAGCTGGGTCAACTTCCTGAAAGACTACTGGATGGCGGGAAGGCATCTGGTGAAAATCAGAGAATTACAGCACGAACAACAAAAAATGGCCTGCAGGCAAATGGGCCAAGCACTGACGTCAGAGAACAATAGGTCCTGGTAGGAGAAATCCAGAAGGCATCAGGCCCTGCCGAACATGCCTGATGACGTAACCAAGGGCCATAACCGGAGAAGGACACAACCAGACAACGCTATGTCGCACAGGACTTTCTGCGTCCCCTCATCGCTTGATGATGAGCCATTGTTACAGGTGTTGTTTTTTTATTGGGGTTGTGTCCCGCAGAATTGGGCATGTCGTCGGAAACCAATATTGCCTCAGCGTTTTGTTGGGTAGGATGAATAGCAAGAACTTGTGTTACTTGCCATTGGTGCATTTGCAGTAAGCGAATTTTTCGAGCTGCCACTGTAAAGAAAGTTCGCAGCATGAGATGAGTGCCTGCCAGTGATACCTCTATTAGGCCGCAGCTCAGGCCGAACCATGCCAAAGCCGGAGCCCGCTGAAGCCAGGCCAAAGCCACGGCCTTGAGGCCAAGCCGGGCCGGATCATCACCAGCTCTATTGTTATTGAAGGCACGCGAGGACTCTGTTTCATGACAATTGACACCGTGGCAACAGCAGGCTGGCACCTGGACATTTGCCCACATTTGGGTCAAGTTGGCTCTCCCAGGCTCTACCCTGATACCAGTATGGCGGCATATGTCTCATCTGTCTCCACTGGCACAGGAGTCGATCAAGCAAGTATTTATCAATGTATATTATCTGTATGTATCTTGTGAGTGTTATTATGCAGGCTAGCTGGCTAACGCTCTAATCGCCTTGGCTGCAGGCCTATTTCACTTGTGGAAAGCGCCCTTCCATCGCCATTCTCTCTTCGCGCGTTCCTTGTTAAAGGCGAGCGAATCCAATTCTACCCACCACCCTCTGCAAATGTGCCACCTCTGGGAACGAGTGGTCGGAAGCTGCCAGTGCGTTCATTAGCTCCAAGCAAGGTCGGAAACTCACTAGTGATGGAACAGTCACGTTCGGGCTGGTGCTCCAGGAAAATCAGAGAACCATGAACCGGACCATCTGTTTGGTCAATGAATGGTTCTGTTCCAGTTCAGCAAGGATTCTAACCGAGAACCGGACCAACAACAAGTGCAACAAATTCATTGCAAAACATTGCAGTACCTAGTCAATATGAGCCTCGTCCTCGTCATTGAGGTTTCTACACAAATAGCGAAGACAACACGATCAATAAGAGCAAGAGATAGCAGCAAGTTGATTTCTACTTACCCCATAGATTGATTACCTTGCTATCCAAGGTTCCCCAGTTCTGTCCGCTTCTATTGGAGAGAGCGATAGTTACGATACAAACAACTGCAACAACCTTTGTTCACGCAGTTCAATTGATGTTTTTGGTACTTATTATGGGGACTACGCTGAAGATATCGCTGTCTTTGTTGCTTGGCCATGAATTACCAGACGTTTGTGCGGAGCATGGACTTTACAGTGGCCGGGAAATGATTGTTTGCCGAGCGGAAAAAGCGCCATTAACTCGGATATAGACTTAAACAGTGGCTTCTGATGTAAGAACAAATTTACGCACATCTATATGCAGGTACCTGGAGATGCACCCCACAGAAATCAGATGGGACTGTGCATCAAGCTGACCGGACACACGGTGTGCTTCGGCAGAATTCATTCAGCGAGCTCCCTGCACATCGTTCTCTTCACGCGCTCAAACAATTCCCCACAACGTCCCACTAAGGGTGTCTATTGACGATTTATGTTATTTTAGAGGTGCTAGGACGTAGCCTCTCGGAGTTTTTATGCACCGTACTTCCTGAGGTCAGCGTGATTTTCCTTTCATTCATGTTTTCGACCACTCTATTTCAATTAGTTTTCCGATTCGTCAATTATTTGTATGCCTGTGTTGTTGTAATTTGTAAATATACAAAGATACTTATCTGCATTTGCGCAGAAGAAGAGCAAGTGTCCGACGTTTCCCGCCATGCTGGAGGCTCCACCTCCTTGGTTCCATCCCCGAGCCAAAACTCAGGCCACCCAACACAATGAGGTCGACTCTTCCCGAGTCACACTGGGCTAGCCAGTCTACCTTGCAGTGCGCTGCACCGACAGTAAGTCATTCATTTATGACAGTCACACAATTATCCCGAGTCACATGGCACGATCAAATTAGTGATACCTCCCATGTGCGTCGTCTATTTTCTTCTCTGTTTTGAGAACTGGTTCAAATATGAACGATACCATAGTTTGATTAGATGGGTCCGTCATTCCTCATCCGTGCCGAAATTGTGAGTGCCCAACCCTCCGGCCGTCATTGCTCTTGGAGACTCGGACAACTCGCATAAATTTGCTCTGCTAGTACGGACATGGATGTACGCAACCAGGTGGATTCGCTGAGAGGCTGGGAAAACTGCTTATTAATTCGGGCGTACGTTGACTTTGCGGTTGGTGACAAGGCGCTGCTGTTGAAATTTGGCAAATAGAGAGGCATGAACAGTGTGTCCTGTTCACTGTGTAAGCATTCTGGCACATAGTACCAACTTGTTTGAATTAATTGTTGGATGATTCGCGAGAATGGTACACAGTCTTGTCATCATTATCCATCTGTGCAGTTCACCGGAATGTTCCGGAACCAGCGGTCCCGATTGAGCCTATTGTTTCTTTTGCTCGAGCTTTGTTTCCTCCCACTATTATGGACAGCCAGACAGCCGTGCACAACTTCTGAGGCTTCCACTTCTTGCCTAAAAACATCATCCGCTGGTGCTTATAACGCCCAGAGTCCAGGCACGCTCCTTAAGTGATGACCGTCTTCGTCTCAGCGTCAAGCGCGCGCTGCTAAACTATAACTCCCTGCGTTTTCCCTCTCAGCCGTTCGGACCCCTGGCAGCAACCAGCAGTCCGTTCGGTATTTCGACAACAATATATATATATATATATTTTTGATCCTTGTTTATTGTCCGTTGGGGCTATGCCCTATGATGGACACTACCTACTGTACATCTAATCTATTCGTATATGCTTTGGTCCGTTTTTTGGTTGTCTATGCTATACAGTGGTCCTGGCTTGCGCGCGGACGTTAGGGCCTTCTTCAGGCTCTTGATATGATTTGTGCGACTTGTTGTCGCGTTTCCTCTATTCCTTCTCCTTTTCCGCTGGGGGGGTTACATCTCCGAAGGTTTGTTCCAATCTTCTCGTGCGCGCGATGTACGTCAACGTTGCTCTCATTCCCTTGCTTTCGTTCAACAGGTACTCGATTTTGCATTGTCTTGCTCCGACTTCTTTCCTCATTTGTTCTCTCTGGTTCACGTATGCTGGGCAGACTAGGATGAAGTGTACCGTTTCGTCATGGTTTTCGCATGCTGGGCAACGCGCCGTTGGGGATTTCGCTATTCGTTTGAGGTGTTTGTTGAGCGCTATATGTCCCGTGCGGAGTTGAAACATCAGTGAGCTGTGACGTCTCGGTAGCTTCTCTATCTTCTTTGCAAACTTCTTTGATGGTGCTGACGTGTCGACTGATTTGAGCAGTGTGTAGCGCGGTGAGTTCTCCATGATGGTGGTGGCCTCTTTTTTGATCTTTGCGTAGAAGTGTTGTCTTAGTGCCGCTTTGCTCCTTGGTAGGATTCTGAGTTCTCCTTCCTCGGTTAGGAGCGACTTTGGCTGGGCTCGTGTGTCTGATGATTCGCCTCGTGCGGCGCGTTTCGCGTGAGTGTCTGCCTCTTCATTCCCTGGTATCCCTACATGGCCTGGCGTCCATCTGACTTTGAGTTTTCTTTCGTCTTGCTCAGGGATGAGTCTTCTAAGATCATCGTGGAATTGGTCCATGAGGTAGTGTCCTGGCTGTGAGCGGAAAGCTTCGGTTGCTCTTATCGCTGCCTGATTGTCGACGCCTAGGGATATGGTGCCCCTTCTTCCTCCCGTCTCCTTCAGCAGTTGTACTGCTAATATCATCCCCACCAACTCTGCTTCATAGACCGTATGCTCGCGGTCGCTCCCCAAGTGAAACCTCTTGCTTCCTATCACTTCGTTGCCTCTCATGACCACTGCTGCTCCTCCAACTCCCCCATCCACCATTGACCCGTCTGAGTACGCCCTTAGGTTTTCATCGGCGAGTCCGTCTTCTATCTTTGCTGTCTCGGCCTTCTCCGCTATGTGGATGTCTACATCCGGCTCCCACTTGGGGTAGTGTCTGACTGGGTCTATCTTTTCCACCGTCGATGGGTTGATCCTGAATTCGTACATCAGCTTATGCAGTGGGGATGGATAGCGTTTTTTCCCCTTAAAATCTCTCTCTTTGCCGTAATCGTATGCGTTCTTGATTCCCTTGGCTAGTGGATGTTTCTGTGGGAGTGTCGCCATTCTGAGCGTGGCTCTGTAGCACGCTTTTCGAAGAGTCTGCTGAAAAGGTAGTACATTAGCGTGCGCGTCTAGCATGTCTGTGGGACTTGATCTTAGTCCTCCCGCAATTGATATGGTTGCCATTCTCTGCACTCGCGCCATCTGCGAGGCGAAGCCTCTTGCTCCTCGCCCTTTCCCCCTTTTCCCCCTCCCCTTTTCTACTAGACCTGCGCACCACACATCTGCGGCGTACAACATCTTCGGGACAATTACTCCCTCATACAGTTTTTTCATCAGTTTCCCGTGTATTCCCTTCGTCGGACGTATCATCCGGCTACATGCTAGCGCGTACTTCGTTCCTTTGGCCAGTGCGTGGGCCGCCTGCTCCTTGAAGTTTAGATTTTCGTCGATGATGATTCCTAGAAATTTGTGCGACTTCGAAGGTTGGATTGTGTGATCGCGGATGGTGATGGGTACTCGTGGCGTAGGGACTGTCTTGTTGGGGTTTTCGGTGCTTCGAACTCGTATCCTGGAAAGACAAATTAGTGCGGTTTTGTCTAGCTCAAACTCAGCGTTGTATTCCTCGCTCCAGTCAAGTGCACCTCCTTGCTTTTCCATCATGTTTTTGACCTTTGCGTTTGATTCCTCGTATGAGCGCCCTCTTGCTATTAGCGCTACATCGTCGATGAATCCTAGACTCAGTTCTCCTTTGCTGGGTCTCGGGTCTGCGACTCGCAGGACTGGTGCGTTGTAGAAGATGAAGCCCATTGGGGATAGCGGACATCCCTGGTCTAGTCCATCTGACACATTGAACAAGTTTGACTGGTAGTCGTCGAAAAAGAGATGCGTCGTTCTGTTGTCCAGTCTTCGTTTGTACCAATCTACATATTCCTTTGGTATTCTTGCTTTTCTGAGGTTGTGTAGTAGCTTGCTTGCTACCACGCTCGGGAAGGCCGCCTTTACGTCAAGGAAGAGTAGGGAAACGTGGTTGTTTGTTTTCGACGCCCAGGAATCTGTTATGAACTTAGTTAGCAGGTGGAGGGAGTCTACCGTTGATCGTCCCGGTCGACCGCCGAAGTGGGTTGGGGGTAATAGATGGTGTTCTTCTGCAATATATGTTAGATCGTCGGCAACACATGATGAAAGGATCTTAGCCATCGTGTCTAATAGCGTTATCGGTCTATATGCCTTCGGGACACTGTAGTCTGGCCTTCCTGGCTTCCTGAGTACGATCGTCGAGGAACATTTCCATTCGTTCGGGTACACTTCGAGGGTGAACGTAGCTCTGTATATTGGTGCCATGAATGGTACAAGAAGGTCAGCGCATTTCATGAATACTACGTTGCTTATCCCATTGGGTCCTGGGGCTTTGAACGGTGATAGTTTCGCGATTGCTCTGTGTACTTGCTGGTTCGTGATTGGTCTGAATTCACATATTGGAGGGTCGTAGTCGAAGTCCGGGTTCACTTGGTCATCGTCTGGCGGCGTTCTGAAGAATACCTCGTAAAGTAGCTCGCTCTTTCGGGTGTTATCTTGCGTCGTGTTGTCCTGATTGTTTGCCCTCGGGTCTTGGAGGGTTTTGATCCTTGTGTGTATCTGGTCGGAAGGGTCGCCTGCTACGTATCTATGAAAGGTCCATACTCCTGTGAATGTCAGTTCCTCTAACCATTCTGTCCAATGGTTTGTCTTCGCTCGCTTGATACTTTCTGAGAATCGGTTTCGTGCGATTCTATATTCCTCGTGCACTGGGTCGTTTCGTCTCGCTAATTTCTTTCTTGATATCCTTCCTAGTTTGTGTGTTGCTTTTCGTTCGGTGTCCAGTTCCTTCGACCACCATCTCTTCGCGTACGGGGATGGTTTGGTCTTCGGTACGCACTTCTCTACTGTTTCGGCGATGCTTGTTGTGAGTGCCTTGAACGCCTCGTCGAACTGTTCTCGTGTCTTGATTTCCGTTGCCTGTGGGATGTCGTCTAGTTTAGTTTCAAGGACCTCCCGGAACTCTTCCCAGTCCGTGTCTCTGAAGTTGCGCTTGGGGCTGGTTTCAATTCGTTCTGGTTGGAGGTTGATGGTACTAATTACATCAGGAAATTCACACATTCCTTGACATGCTTAATCAGCTTAACTCACTTATCTCAAAACTTGTTTGCTCTCTCTCACATCATTCACCTGGCATATCTTATATTTTTTGAGTGCGAAATACAATAAAACGTGTATATTAATATATCTCAACATTTTTTTTCTGAATTCATTCACATTGAAATTTTGGACAAGTAGATTCAATTTCACCAAGGCAGTTAAGTGTAAATAAGTCCGCATAAGGGCACGTCAAGGAATGTGTGAATTTCCTGATGTATGGGGAAATGGTCAGTTACTACTGGGCGTAGCTGGTACTCTACACTGCACTGCGTGAACGAGTGCTCAAGATCTGCTGAACAAAATACATTGTCTGGGCGCGTTAAGTTTTTGGTGTTTGATGCCTCTAGAGTGGCTATGTTTGGGGGGAGGACCTGGACTAAGTTATATAGTGATAGAAGGTTTATCAGTACTCCCGCGGCGTCTAAGTTCGCCGCAGTGAAGAGATGTACATTATTTTGCATTTCCCACATTGGGTGGTGGCGATTGAAATCGCCTAGCCAGATTATATGTTCATTATATACAGTGTTGTCGCCTTGAGCAATTCGCTGCTGTGTGCGATGTCTCTGGGAGTTTCATTCAGACACCATGTGCCTCTCCATGAAGTGGAGTGTGCTATCGCTATCGCAGGGGTTATATATGTTGTAGATACGCACCTTGCCGAAAGCCCCCGTTAGCTCTATCGCCATAGCATTCGCTGACTTGAGTGGTATAATGTGCCAATTGTTTTTCGATAGTCTCTTGTTGACTAGGATTATTGTCTGTGATCGTCCTGGGTTTGCATGGTGGTCCGTTGGGTAGATTACGTCCCAGAACTGTCTTAGATTGGAGGCGTTAGCAAGATTCACGGGGTTGAGATATGGTTCTTGGATGCACGCTATATCGTATACGTGCGGGTTTAAGTTTTTCAGCATGTGCTCCCATGCGTTGTTGGATTTCCGAAGGTTTTGCTGCCAGATTTTCAAGTCTTCGCGTTCTTGGTGTGTGTTGTCGGCGTCATCCATCACTAGTTTCCGGCATGGTCCTGGTCCCACCCTCTTTGTGGGCTGTAGGGTTCATGGGGGGAGCCGTAAGGGGAGCTAGACCATCTTGGAGGTGTTGATTGTGTTTCGGTCTCTTCTTGGGTGGGTGGTTTCCATTGTGTTCGGTGGTCTACTTGAGGTCTTGTCATCTGCCATGCTTCTGGGATTCGGGATTGACCTCCCAATGGGATTCGGTTGGCATTCCTGTTGTTGAGGTTCCGTTCCTCGCGTTCTTGGTTGTTGTTGTTGTTGGTGGGCCGTCCATGTTCCGCTCTGTTTCTTGGTGGTGGGTATCGTTGTGGTTGATGATCCTCCGTCGCTTGCTGCCATATTGGGGCTGTCTCGTTGTTCTCTTCAAAATTTTGACTCGTTAGTGGTTCCCAGGTAAGAGGGTCTTCTGTGAGGAAAAATCGGTACTTAGCGTCTTCATTGCGGTTCTTGTGTCCATCCCACTTCTTTGTGAACGTCGGGCATTGTCGACTCCAGGCCGCGTGGCCCTTCACTTTGCAGTTCCTGCAGAAGAACTCGTTTTGATCTGTGACTTGGCACGCGGCTGTTCGGTGGTGTTCCCCGCATGTACCGCACGTCTCCTGTTCCTGTGGGCATTCTGCGGCCATGTGAGTGTTTTCGAACGAGTGGCATTTGAGGCATCTGGTCGGTTCTGGTATTAGCTTTCTTCCATATACTTTCTTACCTTCGATTGTCAGGCCGAACTTGATGGCTTGATTTGCTCCCTCCTTGGAGTTAAAGGTCACTATTATGTGGGCTGTTCGTTGTCCTGGTTTGCGCCTTGCTTCCGGTTTGATGTATCGCGCCTTGCTAATCATTTTTGGTTTCAAGCCTGCCTTCTTCTCGACGTCTGCTAGTGCTGCTGGGTTGTTGGGTACAAAGGTTACTGGTACATTTTCCACTATAACGTTGTGCGTTCGCTCCTTGATCACTATTTCCGCTCCGAAGTGTTCCAGGAAGTATCCTCGGTTTGCTGCCACGTTGAACCACTCTGCTGCCTCGGGTGAGTTGAGCTCGTAAAGGACTCCTCCATGAGGGAGACGGCGTGCTGAGATGAAGTTGATTGATGTTGGAAGTACGACTTTCTCCTTTGACATTTGCTCCACTGCTAAGATGGCCTTTACTAGTTGCGCCTCCGTTAGGTCTTTCAGAGAGTTGGCGAAGAGCTGTGATCGTCTGTCGACTAGGATCTGCCTTGCCTGTGTCTCGCTTCTCGCTAGTACCTTCGTTAGTGGGGCAGGGATGTTAGTTTTGGCTGCGTCTGCAAACGTTCGTGGTCCGTCAGACCGTTCATCACTCGTTCTTTGTGGCGTTGTGCTCTTCATGTTTCCAGCTATCTTTCCCAAATCTTCCGCTGATGATTTCAAGTTGGTGCGTACCTCCGTCATCGACTCTATTGTTTTCTTTTGCGCGTCTATTGTTTCTGTTAATGTCTCGACTTTCTCGTCTAGGGTCGCAATCAGTCCGCCTATTAGGGCTTTGACTTTTTCTATGATGTTTTCTGTGTTTATTTCCGTATCGACTTCCTGTATTATTAGTGCAATTGCTCGTAGTATGTCAGTATGTGTGGCGCCTAGATTTGCTGTGATACTAAATTCGAATAAAGCTACCGAGATTGATTGCAACATGCTACCGGCTGTTGGCATTACGAGACCGTGCATGGACAAGATTTTTCGTGCTGTGTTCAGGTTGACAACATCTGTCTTCGTTCCTGTGCCCGATATGTGGTCTTGTATGGGTCTACTGGTTGAAAGCAAAGGTTTATCAGCTGCTGTCCGTCGGTTGGCCCTACCTGTGGTTGTTGTGGTGACCGGGCTCGTTGAGTTGATTGTTGGCATTTTGTTTGCTTTGTTGCTTCGTTCTTGGTTCTTGGTCTAGGGTTTTGGCGGTTTGTCTGGTGTCCTGGTGACCGCTGGGGCGCCTCTGGGCATCCTTAGCGCTGTTGAGCGCGTTGTTGGCGGTTGGTTTCCGGGGTCCTAGTCGGGGTGCCACCTGGTTCAGGTCCAAGAAGCGATCACACAACAATATATAGGTTTGAAGCTTCAGGCTCGATCGCTGTACTCGGCTGTTTAAGTCTGCTTGGTTTCCATCTTCTTTCTTCCCCTGTTCGCTCACCCGTCTTTTCCCCGTAGGCTCGCAACGTTCTCGATCGCACCGGCAGCCTGCCCAACAATGCGCTTACTGTGGGCGCCACACTCTCGGTCGTTTTGATCACGATCCTGCTCGTGATCGGCATTACCTACTGTTGGTGTAAACTGTGGTTCCAGCCCTTCATTTCATGTGGGTGCTGCCCCTGCATCGTCGTATATTCGGAGCACGAGGACGTCATCCTGAACATCGTGGAGCTGGCAATTGCCAGGTCCCCATGGAGTTGAGCATGCCCTAGTACCTTGTGTATTTTTTCTCTGTGCTGACTATCTGCGTGCCATATTCCCTCCCCCCCAGGACTCATAGTGATCCATAAATTTCAGAGGTTTCATTTGAGTTATTATTTAGCTCATAAGTACTACGTCACGGTGATAGAGGACCATATTCGTCGGGCCAAATGCAAAAGGTCCTAGAGTTTCTACTCCACACATTCTATATACATCAGTGGTGGCCAGGTCCGGTCCAGACACGCAGTTCGAACTAGAACTTTTTCGAACCTGACCGAAGTTCGATTCAAGGTTTGGGAGATAGGGACATGCAAACCGTCAGTCCGGTTCACGGTTCAAGGACTTTTGGAATTCTCGAACCCGGTTCGAACCTGTTCAAAGCTTTACTGGCAGGTGAAATTGACGCACTCGTGACACACCTGTGTGTGACGCAGCGTATGATGTGACTCGGCGGCAGTCTTGTATGGTATCTCACTTCATTTGTCTACCTCATGATACCGCTGCCCACGCATGCCTCTGTCTACTTCAACGCCACCTGTCTTCAAGTCCCATAGACAAAGCATCTTTTCAAACGAGGCTAAAACCATATCTGCTGTCTATCAGGGCAAACTGCAACTGCCCTTACCCAGTCTTCAAGACCTTTGAATTTTGCAGGTACTTCAATTCTTGACAAAAATGCGATAACCACCATCATTGAGTTATTCGCCGCGAAGTCCTTCGATGGAGATTTAGTTGTCTAGGGAAAGTCCCAGCATGTCTGTCTCCGAAGGGAACACGAGACTAGGTAATGCATTATAATGAGTGAAGAAGATAAAGTCATGAGGTCGGTCATCCCTAGAGTGGCCACACTGAAAGTATGTACATCATTGCCATTCAATGGTATCCATCCCGCTGGCGCCCTTGTCGCTTCTACATCCGTGGATAAGCATGTTCGTCTCAGGTGGCTCTCAGATCGACGAACTATCGTCATCTTCCAGCTTTTATCCCCGCCGCCATTTGTTACTTTCTCCGCGGACGGGAAACATATCCTCGGTAGAGGTGCAGACAATAAGATCTCCAAGTGGGTAGTGCTAAAGAATGTCAATTCAAAGGCGAGTCTCTATCCTTCATTCTCATAACGCAATTTGAGTGTTCTTCATGCAAATCCAAGCTATCACAGCAGCCTGCGATGCAAGTGTAACTGGGGAACTGCCTACTGCTGAAGGGTTACTCACCCAAGACATCCACACTAATGCTAATGACTACTTCATATACCTACCGCTCATTTATTCTGGCTTAAAAACATGTCTGGAACCTCGCCCTCGATCATGATGGTGCGACCAAGGCGGGTTATACTCATTCATCATCACCCTCTTACTCACGGTTTACTTTCATTTGTGACATAGTCCATCAGCATTCAGCCCTCATTAACAAGCTACACCCTCAGACCTCTGAAAAAGGCCACGTTTGAGAGGCACGGACAGCATTCGACGCGGCATCCATGATCATTGACCACTTCACTGTCACTGTCAACTCAGAGTTCAAGGAAAGATGTCCTACGGCCCTTGCTGAGAAGAAAGTCCACATTCTTTGTGTACTATCTTCCTTAACTCTTTCGCTGCTGATTGTTATGCAGGCAGAGATCCCGGCAACGGCAAGATGACTGTGACATGGAGCGGGATTTCTTCCATGGAATGCATGAAGTGCGTATACGTTCTCCCTTGCTTCCCACATCATTCACCACAGCATTCTCGAATTTCCCGATCCCGACCTCAACAACACGACGACGCCCTAAAGACTGAGGCTCGCTATGAGGAGAACTCCTCGTTCAGCTCCTCCTCCTGCACCACCTACCGCCTCACCACCAGCCGTAGCTCCTATCACTATAATAGCTCAGATATGAAACCTATTCTCATGGCGGTCTCATCATGCAGTGCCACCCGTTATCAACGTTCCTTTTGCGCAGGTCTACAGGTGTGCCCAGTCCACTTGTATAACTGTGTCTTGGGTGGCTGACACGTAAATCTATAGCGCAATGCTGCAGCGGGTGCTCCTGGGAGTGAGGACTTCTTGATACGTGATGAAGACTATCTCATGAACCTCCTACAGCAGGCCTCAATTTACAATAGCAACGACAAGCAGTGGTAAACCCCGGAGAACATGGGGGCAGCTGGTCGTGTTGCTGCTGCTAGCGGAATTAGTGATTGTCCCTTGGGTATCTCAGTTCTATTGTCACTCGCATTGTGCACTGGAAGCAGAACTTATTGTACCAATAGGTAGTGACAATATGCTCAAGTTAGATTATTTCGGGTCATGATACCACTGCTAATTAAAACCATCAAACTTGAGTCTTCCAGTGAATCATTATACCTTTTGACAACAATGATCTGTTAAAGGTAGATGTTCGTCCTGCCAGACAATGAACTGGAGAACGGCCTCAACGATGACGCAATTAACAGGCACTTCCGAAGACTCCCATAGTCCTCGCTGCCAGATGAGTCGTGACCATAAGCATCGTCGCATAAATGGCCTTGAAAAGCTTTCGATAACTATAAATATATGTTTTGGTTTGTGCAAGCACGCAGAAAGTGCAGGGCGATAAAGGAAACCTGTCGTCGTGCCAGTCCTCCTTATCACCTCCAGAGGGGTAAGAGGAATCCTCATCGCGATGAGGTTGACACTCCCCTGGATTGGGTCAAGGCCGGCGGCCCTCATCACGCAAGGCATGTGCTCCGGACTACCTTTCTACATAAAAGGCTGAGTATTGTAGTCTGAATAGAGGCAAGGCGGTCGGTGTAGCGGTAAGCCCCCTGACAAGACCCAAAACTGCTTACTAAGCCTCCCGCCTTACCGGCCCTTCCCCCCCTTCCCCGACTGCGCCTTATCATAGGAGACGGCGGACAGCAGGGAAGGTGCATAAGGGCAGTCAGCCTGCGCCCACGCCCGCCCCAAGACCTTAATCTATGCCAACAACGGTGGGGGCCCTCATACCTCGGTTTCTTTCTTTGGGGCCTAGAAAGTTCGATGATGAGCACATATTGCATGTGCTCAAGCGGCTACAATATTCCAGCACATGGGTTTCTGCAAGAGAAACATGTCCTCGTCGGGATATTGGCTCGGTGACGGGAGCATGTTTGAACAGAGGAGGCCAACAGATGCAAGTAGGAAGTCCAAAACCATTAAAATGTCCATGAAGCCACAGAGAACCATGTGCACCATTTGGACCAAGTTCTATGCTCTCATCCATATCACTGATGCTGTCTCATTAAAACAACGGGCGAAGGGACAGAAATGTCAAAGAAAACGTGGGAGATGGGAACATTGTGCATATATGCAGGGTTAGAATAGTCATTCTACGATGTCCCTTGAAGCTGGAGCAGACTGAGTCCTCAGCCGCTCAAGTTCCGTTAGTATCTGAAGTCCGGGAAGGGTATTACCATCAGTCAAAGGAGACTACTTTTGCAGAAAATACGCACCTCCTTGATTTGATGGTCACGCTCGTTGATCTGACGGTTGCACTAATCGATTTCAGGCTGCCGCTCGAAGCGGCCTTGTTCCAGAATCTGCAGGGAAAAGATACCATCAAGGAAATGTTGTTAGACCTTGGAAATAAAATGCGTACACATGAATGTTCAGTCTGATGCTGAAGCTTCTGCACTTGCTTCAGCGTTTCTTCATAAGTTGGCCAGAATTTGGCACAAATGGCCCTGACGTCATCCTCCGATGTTTGCATTAACGCAATGCGACCGAAGTGTCCACAGTTACCATGCCCAAATACTTCCTCCTCTCTTCCAAAAGACCTTGCAAGCTCTGGCAAATGGTGCGACTTGAGCAATGACATTGGCCACGGAGGAGATGATACTAAGTCTTGTTCGTTCACTAGAAGTAACAGGTCTGCGACTGGTAAACCTGAAGGCCGAGTAGAATGAAATGAGAGTAAAAAGATTTTTGTGAAGTTTTTGAACCTGACCTGGATCTTTAAATCACTGGCACGGTCAATGAGGTACACTGTGTCCCCGTGCAAGGTCACATTTCGCTTGTGTTGCCATCCCCTCCTTCAATTTTGCACAAATGATAATTTTGAAACGGACGACTCGTTGAGAAGTACATACACTACAACTTTTCCATTTCTATTTTTTTTATATCTTGTCACTATGAACATCCTATATACATTCATTGCTTTTGTCACGCATAGCACATGATGTTTACTGAAACCCCGCAACATCAGGCAATTGACTAGACTTTCAATGACAAAGATTTATCTAGCTTTATTTAATGTATAATATTAGTAATATGTATCATAATTGTAAACCACATGATAAAGGAATAGATAGGCAGCCTACATAGGTGAAATTTGCCAAAGCTATAATATTGATAGGTCTGTGGTACTGGGTTGTGATCTACTGACACTGATGTGTCATTGTCAGATGTATCTGGCCAGCTTCCAATGACAATATATATAATCATTGACAATGTGTCAGGAAATGATGCTAGATTATCATACTCTATCAATGTGCTAATTTTCTACCAAGCACATCTAGTTTTAGATAGGCAGCCTCTGATGGCAGTTTCTGCCATCAATAGCAGTGTGGTTTGGCATGATGTTGGCTTACTGTGGTCCATCAAGCTGTTGATACTCTACCAAGCATATCTAACTTTAGATAAGGGAGCTTATGATGGTGAGATTTGCAATTGCTTACTATGTACCAGAGTGTGATATTGGGCTGCCATGTTATGGCAAGATGCTGAGCTGCTACCACATGTGTATATGACTACATAGACATCTTCCGATGATGGGATCTGCAATTGCTTACTATGTGCCAGGGTATGATATTGGGCTGTTATGCCATAGCACAACAGTGAGCTACTACCAGATAGGTCTACTATTACATGGACTGCTTCTAATGGCAAAGTTACCATCAATGACACTGACATCACTTTAGATACTTCATTCATCACTATGGTCATATTTTTGTCAAACATATAGCCTTACATTCCTTGCAATAGACTCATGTTCATACAAATTGTGGAGGATTCATCAATTAAATTATGGGTTAACATGTTTTGCAAACAGTACAGTACAAAATAAATAAATAATGTAGTGTTAGCATTGGCTCATTCTTGCAAGGCAGCCCAATTTGCCCAAATTTTCCACAGCACACTGTTTTCACTGATACTATGCTGCGAAGATGAGAAATTAGGAAAAATACGGCTATGCAATGTGTTAATTTCAAGCATTTATAATTGATAAGATAAATCATGAACTGCGTCCACCACATCATAAGGTCAACAACTTCCTCACTTTCATTGGGATCTTCCAACAGGTCCAGAATGCTGTGATAGAAATTCTCGGAGTCCATAACTATGTCAGTATGTAAAAATACAGACAATACACTCAATGAAAACCGAATCTAAATGCACAATCAGCAAGGGAGAGCTTAGTTTATCCTTTTTCCTACATACATTTGTAGCAATATAGGCCAGGGATCCTTTGGTAACAGACTTCATGCCATGAAGGTAAGCCTTGCTGGAACATGTAGCTTTTGGCTCCCTATCCACTGAGCTTGGGGACGTAAAAACATGTTTGAAACCCTATCAAGAGAAATGACTGAGATGTTCATCACTAACAGAATGAACTTACAAATATTAGTATCTCACTCCTCAGTAAACCTTTCCATGGATCTTCAGGATCATAGTTATACTTGGTTTTGCCGCTCTTCAGACTCAGCTTGGTTCTGACTTGTAGTGTGAGGACAGTTTATTAAATGATGGGAAGACCCACACTTCATTCAACCAGTCAAGGCCTGCCAGGCAGAGCAATGCACCAGTGACTTCATGATTAAACCTGTAATCAGACTTGATGTTTTGGGAGAGGGGTGGTATGACTACTTGTCCTCTGAGCACAAGCCATTAGTCGGAGGATCCCTGCAGTTAAAAGAGCAAGATAATTGCATAAGGCAAACATCATCCGACCAGAATGTTGGCCATGCAGGACGAGGGGATTTGATGAAGTCCTGATTCTGAGGATAGGTCAGGAAGGCAATTTTCACCATTTGGAAGAGCACTGACACTTTTTTATGTGGGCCTAACTGAAGTGCAGAACCAGTGCACTTGCACAAAGGATCGCCAGAAGAAGGATGGTTCTCATCACTACTCCAAAAGTGAACTCTAATACCAGTAAAGCTCTGCGATCTTGGCTATTATTATGAGGAGGAAAACCAATGGACATCCAGGGCTAATGCTCCCGACTTCAAGAAAGAGCACCTCAAAGACACAGAACTGAACTTCACAACCTTCATATAGACCATCATACTCAAAACGCTCGAGCTTATCAGCACCAATTTTGTACCACGGACGTGGATCGCCAGCGACAAAGATGCATTGTCAGGTTCTTTGGAGAGTCGCAAACCTGACATCTTTGTGAGGTATAAAGGTGCACATGATGACTGGCGTGTCGTGGACTGTGTGGTGGAAATCAAGAATGGCAAGTGTGTGGATCGTAGAGCATCCTTGGGACAAATAGCAGAATGCGCCCGAATGTTGTTTAATGTTCAGGACGATTGTAGGTATGGAGATCCTCACTCCCAATTGTGTATACTGGAATTCAACAGTAATTCCTGTTAGGTTCGCCCTCCTGATTCACATATTGCAGGACTGATTTAGCTACACAGTGTATGATCGCGTAGGGTCTATCACAGCACCTTTTACCAGCATCAACACACAAGCTTTTTTTTCTATCGACTCATTCTAGGTATATCTTTCACTGAGAGATGCTACATCAGCTATGATACCAGCATCACCGGGTCTGGAGTGTCTTGTCACCTGAGGTTGGATCTGGCTTGCAACAGGCTGGGCCTCCAGGATCTTGGAATGCAGCTGGTACACATGACACAGGGTAAACAGGCATGGAATGACTGTCCGCTTGCTAAAGGTTGCCTCGTATGCAGTCGCCAATTTTTATGGTGATAGGGGTGCGCAATATATGAGTCTTCCTGGCATGAAGCCTGGAGACAAAATTTTTGGGATCATCTGCAAGGACTCGTGGGAGGAAGATGGAGAGGGAGCACTGAGCGAAGGCTCAATTCTACAGCTCCTTCATGCCAAGGAGGTCCAGGGTGTTTCCTGGTGTTCAAATGAGAAGCCTGTACTGGCTCCCGACCCCCCACCCCTCCTATACCTGTGGTTTACCAACCTCAATTCATCGACAATACCATGTACATCTGCTCTTGGTGGGGCATACAGAGGTTGCGAGTCTCATCATATGCTATCCAAATCATGTACCAGAAGGACAATTTGGAAACAAAGATGAGGGATTACGAGTCATCCCTTTTGACTTGATTTACAGGAGGGATTCTTTCCATACTGCCAGCCAGGAAGATGAAGACTGGATCAAAGGAATTGGCCAAGGGGAAGGGGAAGGAACAAGATCTTCCATCACTGTCTTCCATGGCTTCAATTTCACATACACTGCAGATCGTTCATGTTCATGATGACGAAAAGGGTCACAAGACGAACAGTCACTTCATCACATGCAGCCATGTTCGAAGTTACTTATACCCCATTGGCACCCCTATTTATTGGTTTACCAGTCTCTTGGAGTTACTCTGCGTCCTAAGGGACCTTTTGGAGTGCAAGTGTTTGCAGCCTACCTGAAGATGATAACACTAACCCCGACGTTCCTCAGTGCACAAGCAAGCTTGTAGTGTCTCAGCAAATTCTGGGAGGGGATCCTATTCTATCCTTCATCGCGACATGAGCCCATGGAACTTTATGATGGTACCTCAAACGTGTTCAGATTTCCCTGTAAAAAGGGAATGGGTATCCCAAGAGCTTTGAGCTGTCTGGGACTACCACAGAATCTTGCTGATGGGGACAAAAAAGATAATATGTGTCACGGTTTGTACCCTGCACCTGCTGAGCTCCCTGCCACTTCTGAACACTCAGACTTTCATTTGTGGTGCAATGCATGGGAACCCCCCCCCCCTTAAATGGGTGAATGAAACGCTGAGAGAGAGTAATGGTCAACCTTCTAATGCTACAGTGCAAATTATTCGAGCTTTGAAGCATCAAGTTGACCTTTTGTGAAGGGTACCTGGCCTTTTATATGCTTGGACATGAAGGTTGCTTGGCTCATGGATTGCCAGCTGGAAATTCAATACTGGCACGATCTTGAAACTATGACTATATCTAACTATATAAACCAGAATATCTCATATATCATAGTCATAATCACCATGAAAGCCATCTCCTCTGCTCAAAGAGATAATATCCTCTCTCTGTCTTATGCTGGCCTCTCTGCTCGCCAAATTTCCTCTAGAACTGGAGTATGCAAGTCCACTGTGGCCAAGTTCATCAAAGAAAGCCACCCAGACAAGGAAAACTCTTGTGGAGGACGTCCATCCAAGCTTACCTCTACTGACAAAAGGGCTATTATCCAACATATCACTACAGGAAAGGCTGATAATGCTGTCCAAGCCACCCATTATATCAATTCCACCATCACTACCCCTGTCTCTTCACAAACTGTGAGGAATGTTCTCAAGGCAGCTCATCTCAAGGCAGTAACAAAGAAGAAAAAGCCTCTTCTCTCCATGGCCAGCACAGTCTCCTGATGTCAATGTCATTGAACATCTCTGGGGAACACTCAAGAAAAAGCTTCAAGCCTATGAAAACCCCCCTAAAGGAGTATGGGAGCTTTGGGAGAGAGTAGCAGTGGAATGGGGGAAGATCACAGCTGAGGATTGCCAGAAATTAATTGAGAGTATGCCTAGAAGGATAGAGGCAGTAATTAAAGCCAAGGAGGTCATACAAAATACTAGAATACCTGGTTATTACTGTAAAATACTTGAGTTAAAAAACTGTCCGCATGAGTCACCATTTTGTGAGCCTTGTATCTCCACCATATCTCCACCGATTCCCACGGTGTAGGGCTCAAATGAAAGCCCTGACGCCATACTACAATGTGGTATAAGCATGTTTTTGAGGCATTTGTTTGTTCTCACACAATATTATAGATAGTGAAAAATGCCAAAACATGCGGACAGTTTTTTGAGCCACTGTATGTAGTTCTTTGTCTTGGTGTTCGTCCAGTCCCAGGAGGTAACATGCAAGGCCAATGTGCCAGGGATAACCAGTGACTCAGCAGATAAGTCCTTCAGGTTTACTGTACCCTTCTGTCTTTGTCGCTGGACTAAAGCCATCAGCTGGTCGCACACGAGGGTCATACATTTGCTTGATCTTCATCATTGCATTATTCAGCCTTAGCAGCAAATCATTCCTTTGCGACCAGATGCGTTTGACGATCTGAATGGTAAGTCAGCTCATGAGGTATGTCAGTCTCCTCAGATTTGCACTCACTTGAACGCCTACTTGACTCTTTGCCATCCTTGGATCAGCATTGATGTTACGGATCATGAACGATGACCAGTCGTCCATGGTGTGCATTTTGCCATGCAAAATGCGCCAATAGTCCAACAGGGGCTTGAACCACCAACAAATTTGTTGTTCAAACGTATTTTATCAAGTCATGTTGTCTGAAAACTGGTGTGATAATCACTCACCTCTGCTATAGCTAATCACATTTTTGTCAGAGTATTCCAGATGTAGTCAAGCAACCAGCTGGTCAACAGGGGCTCAGGTGTGATGTCAGTGTCTTCTTCAGGAGTCAGGTAGAGCTCAACACAAGCTGTGACACTGTCCAAGTGCTTCAGGATTGAGTTCTGCTTAATATCTTTCAACTTCTTGTGTGACAATGACAATGACCATGTATCCCGCAAGGTATTAATGACATTAGTGCGATACTTGCTGAGGGCCTCGATGTATGTGGGCGACATCGACTGAAATGTGTTCTCAAGCCCATTGAAAGCTGAAGTTGCATGTTTGTTGACCTGGGCCGTGATGTCGGCCCAGATCATGATATCTGCCTCCTTAATGTCTTGAACGTCTAACAGCGATTCGTGTAACTTTGAGATTGTCTCTTTCACCTCAGTGTCTCCCTTGTTGGCTTCATCTAGCAAGTGAGTGACTTCATCATATGAAGGGAACTCTCCCTATATATTTGGTTTTGTAGGCGCACCCCTGTAAGCGTCACCCCGTCACCCTCATATTCTTTTCCCATATGCCATTTTTTTCTCTCTTGGCTGTATCATCGTCACCTTTCACCTTTTAAGTGTCACCCCGTCACCCTCCCATATGGGTATCTGGTTATGTGAGTGGCTGTCCATCACCCTCATATTTTTCCCAGATGTTATTTTTTCACCCCAGTTCGTAACAGCGTCACCTTTTCCCTTTCAAGCGTCACCTTTGCAGGTGCACCCCTGTAAGTGTCACCCCATCACCCTCCCATATGGGTATCTGGTTATGTGAGTGGCTGTCTGTCACCCTCATATTTTTCCCATATGCCATTTTTTCTCTCTCTTGGCTGTATCCTCATCACATTTTACCTTTCAAGTGTCACCTTTTCTCTTTAAGTTTCATTCCATCACCCTGTCTACATATGCCTTTTGGTCATGTAAGTGGCTGTCACCCTCCCTTTTTTCCCAACTGCTATTATTTTCTGTTGGCTGTATTATGGTCACCTTTCCCCTTTCAAGTGTCACCCAGCACCCTCTCCTTTTTCCCATGTGCAATTCATTCTTCTTGGCTGTGTCACCGTCACCTTTCCTTTTCCAAGCATCACCCTGTCACCCTCAGTGTTTTCCCATATGGCATTATTTTCTCTTGGCTGTCACCTTTTTATTTTTAAGCATCACCCTGCCACCCTCCCCACATAAGGTGTGTGGTTATGTAAGTGGCTGTCCGTCACCCTTGCGTTTTTCTGTCTGTCATTCTTGGCTGTGTTACCATTACTATTTCTTTTTTCCATGTATCTCTTTTCTTCCTTGTGTGAATGCAGCATCACTTCCTGTAAGCGCTGTGAGTGGTTATTCATATTTTTTTCCCTTTGTCATCCACCATTATTTCCTCTTAGTGAGGGTCTGAGTAGCCGTCTGTTACCTTTCTTCTTTTCTCATCAATCATTATTTCCTTTTGGCACTATAATATTTTATTTCTCTCATGTGGTTTCGTTGCTTTTGCACACATCAGCATCCCCCTGTTATCACCTTGTGCATGTCACTTCCACAAGCATCTTTTTATGCTTCTATATTCGATATTTTGATGCATTACATTCGATTTGTGGGCGTCGAGCTGTCCGAGTTGCTCCTGTATGGGTTTCCAAGTGGTGATTTCTTATGTACTATAGGCACCAAGGTTATCATCTTGCAAAAATTTGCTGGAGCTTCAAGACTTGGTGTATCATCTTCAGTGACCTCTAAAATGGTAGGAAGCAGCTTTCCTAGATGATAGGTCATGTCTAGTATGTCTGACTCACAATAGGTCTCCATCTACTATAGGCACCAAGTCTATCATCGGACAAAAAATTTCTGGAGCTTCAAGACTTGGTGTATCATCTTCAGTGACCTTTAAAATGGTAGGAAGCAGCTTTCCTAGATGATAGGTCATGTCTAGAATGTCTGACTTGAGATGGGCCTGCACTCAGGCTATCATCTTACAAAAAATTGCTATGGTGTACAGTCTTTCGTCCACACCCCTGTAGTCATTATAGTATGACATAGATGCACTCAAAAACTTTCGGCTTTACCAAGAAGGGCTTATCACCCGCATTCACAAACTGGTATGCAGTGTGACCATGGGCGAGTTTGCTGATACCTACAATGGCGATCGGACGACTCAGACGAGTGAAAGACTTATCGATTTCTAAGTTGTTTCAACAGCCATTGGTAGCTTATAAGGTACCTCTTTGCTCCCATTCAGATACTGTTCTGATGCCTTCTAGATCTACTATCATACTCTCTTGTCAATTTATCATGGGTGTCCTCAAAAAATTACCTGCTCACTCAAGTTGGTAACCCTGAAGGTGCAGACAAGAAGGTATGTTGCTAGGTCATCTTCTATAAGATTGCTGTCATTCATGTTTGATGGCAGTTCTATGACCCCCATGTCTGGGTTTGTGAGGGCGAGAAAATGCTCTCGGCGCAGGTCAAGGAGGCTTGCAGTGACCTTGGCAACATTAGTGAGTGTCACATTGAGTTTGATCGTTTATCGGTTATTGACTTGATCATGGTCTTAGACCATCTGTAAAGAAAGCGCCTGGATAACTTAGAAACAAGGTTTGAGGACTTATTATGTGCCATGTAGTCTTTTTGCACATGCCTTGAAAACCGAAAGGAACCATACTCTTAATTTATGTCGAACAGTGGTTCATAGATGTGCTGGATGTCTATGTCATACTAGGACGACTACAGGGGTGTGGACGAAAGATTGTACACCATAGATAGGAAACTAGATGGGGTAATAATATAGTCCCGTGCCGAACCATTCATATTTAGTGCAATGATATATCTCTTACCTGCAGCGCATATATATATGGTCCTATACAGGCTCATATAGTCCCATCGAGGTCCAGTGCCATTTGGTACCATGATATATCTATATCTCGCCAAGTACAAATGCTGGGAATACAAATGGCCAATAGTTTTCGGGCTTTCCCCCACCGAGCGCCAGCAGTAAGGTGGCGACCATGCACAATGATAGACCAGTAAGGATAATTCACTTCGGACTGTAGATACGAGAGAGTGATCCAGTGCAGCTCGCAGCAAAGGCTACGATACCGAGTGGCAACCTAGAGAACAAAGAATCTTGATGGTTGGCGATATGAAGTGACAGTGAATACCTTACATGTGAACGGCTGTCGACATCACTGACCAATGAAACACGGTTTGCCACATCATCAGGAAATTCACACATTCCTTGACGTGCCCTTATGCGGACTTATTTACACTTAACTGCCTTGGTGAAATTGAATCTACTTGTCCAAAATTTCAATGTGAATGAATTCAGAAAAAAAAAAGTTGAGATATATTAATATACATGTTTTATTGTATTTCGCACTCAAAAAATATAAGATATGCCAGGTGAATGATGTGAGAGAGAGCAAACAAGTTTTGAGATAAGTGAGTTAAGCTGATTAAGCATGTTAAGGAATGTGTGAATTTCCTGATGTATTGGCAACTTGAAGAATCCCTCCAAAAAGACAAATCGTGTCATTCACCAAATGCATCATGCATCGTAGCGCCACACTTCGTAAGCTTCCAACGGAAAACACATTTAATTGGCCAACTATGCTACAGAATATAAGCTGACCAGAAATGCACAAGTACTACAAACATAACGGGACTGCGAAGCTCGAGGGGTTGATTACAAGAATATTAATTATGACGAATCCTTCACGACCGCGACTGCGATCGCTTCCATAACGATTCCGTTGGTTCAGATGTACAAAAAGCACGTGTGATCTTCACCCACTCCTCATGTCTCTTTCTGTGAGAAGCAAGATGGCTGAGTTGCACAGGCGTGGGATGGTGGGCGTGGAGAATAAACATGTAGTCTGACATGTCGCTCTGTTGGACCACCGAAAAGGCATTTTCTCCGCTTCTGATAAATGCGGAGATATCGACACAATTGTCTGGAGTAACCTGTCAAACGGTCATTCCGGCTTCAGTGTAGTTTGCAAGTACACTATGCGATGACACTCACAAAAATAGGTGGAGCTAGTGGAATGATAAAATCCCTCCCATCCCGCTTTGTCTGCAATGAAAGGTCTCCAGATATGGGCCACGAACACTGCGAATGCATCGTAAGTTGCTCAAACGGAATCGCTTGATCATCTTCTGGTGGATTGGGCAAAAGACTGGGGAGATGATAGCAAGCGAACGATACACAAACACTTTGTTCCAAATCTCTGTAAACCGCTGAATAAGTAGATAAAGGCGAGAAAATGACACATACGTTGGTGATGATTTACGCTTAGCCCACCGAGCAATTTGGGGATAGAGTGTATGATCGAGATTGAAAGTATGGTTGATTGTCCCGCGAGGTGACTCGAGTCCTTTCCGAAACATCATCACGGCCATCTCCCCTCCAAATCTCGCACAGGCGGCTTGCGAAGGGGTATTATCTACTGGAGACAACAATATTTCGTCTCCGTGGTTTCCTGCACCTGCATCTGAGGATATTGCAGGTGGCTGACTAGGGAATCCGTATTTGGTTCTGGCGGCGTCGTGAGCTTGGGGACAACATCTCCTGGTGTATCCAAGAGGAGTGTTTCTGAACTTTGAGGCACATGTTGCCTTTGAGAGTCGTTCATAACAACATCAACCATAGATGGTACGATTTCCTCTTGGTTAAGTTCTTTAGCATCCGTAGGCACCGAAATCTCAGTAAAAGACGAGGTACTCGGCAGATCAATAGCATTCGCAGGAGCTGCAGGCTCGTTTACTGTAGTCGGTTCAGTAGATGCCGGTCGTAGAGGTATCCTTCCTGGCAGGCGAGATGGTCGTATTTTCTCTGCAGGCGGTCCCGTCACATCATTTGAAGCATTAGGTGCACTGGGTGGCCCGGGAGCAGCAGGACTTAAAGGCTTTGAGTCAGGAGAAGCTGCAGGCTGATGATGCGCCTTAAACCATTCGAGGTCACGGTGTTTGAGGTGCTCAGATAGTGAAGATGTCAGAGATTGGCGCTTTAGCTGCAGTTTTGGAAGGGGTTTCTGGATAGAGGCACTGGTCGTGGTGTCCATGCGAATATCTGAGCAGGGTATAGATGTGGTCGAAATGTGCATTGTAATCTATAAATTTATATGTCAAACCATGAATAAACAGCGCGTGCACACCTTGCAGGTGATTGAACTGAAGGCTCCGCTTGCGTAGTATTAAGAATAGTACTAGGAAACATTAGGTTTGCGCTTGGAGTCGCATCCCAGGCAATTGTGATTACTGAGGTAGTGTCCCAAAACAAGATCATGATCATGACATTGATGTTCAGGTTTAATCAATGCCTGCGTACTTGTATTCTTGAGCCGTGGCTTCGCCTTCAACTCAGACAGGATATGTGATTCTAGCCGAAACCCGAGAGGAACTTTGGATCAAGTCGTGGAGTCGGACTACGTGACAAAATTGACAAACAGCCGAATACTTGGTGAGAATCAACACGTATATTGCAGGTCTTCCTCAGTGAAAAGCGGCAAGAAAGGAATCACAGCGCGAATTAAGGCCTGATATATGTCCATCGCGGCCACTGCTGACGATTCTATATGGAGAAACCTTGTCGTAAAGGTCTGGTGGGCAATCTGTCCAGTACAAGATGAACAAATAGAGCAGAAAGCGATACATCTACACACCTTGAAGAGCAAAACGATCTGGTGTTAGGGGTCAAAAGTAGTTATTGAGTCTTGCTTCTGTCAAGCCGATCGAGAATTCTAACACTTACATTACGTAGAGCGTCAGGATAGTACGCTTTCTCAGAACCCAACCAGTTCTTCAGCTTATTGGCAGTGTTTATATATTCGTTGACATCTTTTGATGCGAGCCTGGTTGCAAAGACCGGGAAAATCTTCGCGTTGTCGGCGACGGCAGTCTGTGGACGAGAACTCATGAAGTCCTTGGATGCTGATGAAGCTGCAGAAAGCTGTTGGACTACACGGAATTGACTATCTGTAAAATATTTAAAGGCTTAGATGCCCCATCAACCTTGTGGTCGTTATAGTTGTCATATCAAAAGAGTCCAAGTTGTGGCTCGCAGGTACAACTTGTACAGCCGCAACAAAGGCAAACAGTCTTATTGTCGGCATACTGTCTACTTTATGTAATTACGTATACTGAAAATATATTCTATGTATTGTTTTCCGTGTTCACGCTGCGTCGTCAACAATCATAGCCACTCCACAGTCTAAAAAATGAAATCAACCTTAACTCGGATGAGACAAAATGACAGGACTTACAGCAGGGGGCTTCGAAGATATAGATATATCATAAGTGACACGATTGATCCCACTTACTTCGTTAGACGATATCCGACGCAAGACTTCGGGAGGGAACGCATACCTTGAAAATCAAGTTAGCATCGAACAGGACTAAAAAGTAAGACAAAACATACCAATCGGCAGTCATGAAGTCTTCCGACGTCACCGCCCTCAGAGCAATTACCTGTGAAATATGTTAAGGCAGTAAAAGAGTGTGTGTCGTCCTCCAAACCTGCTCGTATGTGCGCTTGTCACCCATCACGCCTACAGCTTTCACCGGAAGCAAGATGATCATGGCCTGACTAATTTGATTGTAGAGGTTCGCCTTGCGGATCTCCTCGATATAAATATGAATATGATCCGCTTGTTGCAGGATCTTCACCTGTTCACATGTGACTGGACCCAACGAATGGCCAGACCAGGACCTGGGAAAGGATGACGTTGAACCAGAGGTGCTGGTATCGACAGGAGTCTCCCAAGTGCACGGACTTCATCTACGTAGAACGGTCAGTGTAATCAATAATATGGGATTCCACCATTCGAACCTTTGAAGAGCTCGCGTAGGGGTTCAATTAACTGCAACTTCATGTCCTTGAGAAGCCCACTGACATTGTGATGTGTCTTTATGGTTGCACTAGGGCCCTTAAAGCTTATGCTCTTGATGACATCTGGGTATAGTGTTCCTTGCAACAGCCATTCAATCTTCCCCTTTGCCTCCGCTCCATTCTCTTCCTTCTCGGGAGCTTCCTCGATCTTCGACGCTTCTGTCTCGAAAAAAACGTTGATGAACGTGTTCCCAATAATCTTACATTTCTGCTCCGGGTCTTCGACACCATGAAGTCGGGAGAGGAAGAGCTCAGAGGCATCCACCACGGTCAGGTTGACGCCAAGATCTTTATTCAGCATGTCTGTGACTTGTTGTGCTTCGTTCAGACAAAGCACGCCGTTGTCCACCATGATTGCATGGAATCTGGTATGCGAGTAAGATACAAGTCACGAAAAGAACGTAGGGGCGCACCTGTCGCCGATTGCTTCGTGCATTAACTTGGCTGCAACAGTGCTGTCGACGCCTCCGCTGACTGCGCCAATCACACGTCCTTTCGGGCCACATATCTCTCGGATGCGAACGATTTCCTTGCCAATAAATTCCTCCTGCAATCACTGTGAACATGACAATAAACGTAGCACCGTGATTACTTCACCATTGTCCAGTTTGGTCGGCATTGGCATATATTCAACACAAATCGACCAATGAGCTGCCTTCCCTGCGGTGAATATGTCACCTCTGGATGGAACTGAATGCCATAAATCGACTTGGAGTTATGTGCGATGGCGGCATAGGGAGCGGTGTTCGTCCGTCAGATGACATGGAAGTCAGGAGGCATAACAGACAGTTGATCTCCGTGTGACATCCAGACCTTATCGCAAGTCAACTTGGCTTATGACAGACAAAACGAAAAACACGCACTTGCATCTCATCGCCGAGTCTTCGAACAGGGCATCGACGGAGTTTCCAGATCCACTGGACCTGCTAATCTGAACCTCTGCAAGCCCGTATTAGCGATGATCGCATTTTGCTACCTGTCCCTTATAATTACAGCAGAGCTCCTGGATCCTGCGTGAGTTAGTGTCCACCATGATGCTCGAGAAAACCAGACCTGGAGGCCATAACGGATACCAAGGATAGGAACACCCAGAGTGTAGATACCAGGGTCCGCGTGAGGTGCATCGTCGTCGTACACAGAGTATGGAGATCCGGAAAGGATGATCCCTGTAATTTTGCGTCAGAAACGCGTTTCCCGCTGCATCACACGAGCGAACCTTTGGGTTTGAACTTGAGATCTGCTAGCTTCGATGTACACGGCATAAGTTCAGCATATACGTTCAATTCACGACATCTTCTTGTTATGAGATGACTGTACTAAACCGACACTGATGATCAATATATGAGATGATGTGAGCTAGAACACAAATCCCGAACCTGGGAACCAAAGTCAAGAATAAGAATGGTATCGAACTGATCGTGTATTTCGGCCATTTTGTATGATTGAGGACTCTCAAGGTGGACTTGACTGAAGAAGACCGTCGAAATCTTTTGCTGATAAGTTTGATGATCTGAGTTTAATAAAAAATTAAGCACCCTTGGGAAATCTTGCATCTCAACAGTGTCAACACTGATATTAACGAAAACATTCCCTGAATAGTTTCCTTGAAATTTACTTCAAAACGGTAACTTGCGTAGAATACCATCACGAAAGTGGGAGTTAATAAAAGTAAATTCCCCTGCTCCTTGTAAAGCACTAGACAAGTGTTCACTTCACCGAGTATGACACGCTATCAATGCATCGTGTGCGGTCTGCATTGGCCTGCCGCAGCGTCTCAACTTCGTCGACGAGCTCTGCCATTACAGGCTCGATGAAGCCAAGACCATGAGGCGCATCAGGGTTGTTACCTGATCGCGAGAGAGCAAAGAGACCCTTGGGAGATGCGTTTAAGAGATGTTCTATGTGATGCATGAGCATTACAGAAGATTCAAATGTGCTTGACACGTCTCCATTGATCACACTATTTTTTACCGGAACTTGAGAGCCGTGAAGGTACTGAACAGGCGAAGGAAGGGATATCAGAAATGCTTGAGCTTGAAGGAGGATCGAGACACTCACATCCTGCAAACAGGGGGCGATAACTTCGATCAGTACGGGCTCGAGCTTGAAGAAGAATCAACACACTTACAACCTGCAAACAGTGGGCAAGGCCTTCGATTAGCATGGATCAAGCTGGAAGGAGGGTTGACACACTCACAACCTGCGCATAATTGAATCAGCATGGCTCGAGCCTGAAGGAGGATCAACATACTATGAATGGTGGGCAATTTTTATGAGTCTATCAACTAGATCTTCACGCCCGTGCACCTAGTTAACAGCTGTAGAAGCGTTCCACATACCTGTCCCCAGGACATAAATGACACATCCCACACAACACCCATCGACTTTGTATTCAACCCAACGACAACACCCTTTGCAGACAACAGAACTCCACCTGAATCTTGAACCATAGTAACCCTGTCTCCCAAGGCAAAGCGCTGGTTCTGGAGTCGATAGATAGCGTGCGATGGTTTTAGAACTGCGTGACGAGGGATATTCTTCACAGTGGCTTTCTTGATTCCAGCTTTGGACCTGTTCTTAGTGATGTCATCGGCAACCTGTTCAATTTCTTTGAAAGTGCTCTAAAGACAGTTTTGAATGAAACGTGACTCGGGATAAACGGCGATTCCATACCTTCGCTAGGCTGTCCGAGAATAGGGAAACTGGCTCAAGATCTGGGACCCCCTTCGATTTGAACCACGACCTTACTTCCTTGACCCCAGCATCAGCGTGAAAGTCAAAGATGTCCGTAGCGCGAGCCATATCTATCATCCTAGAGATGAGATCAAGGAATTGTCGGGCAAATCCAACAGCTTACCGTCGCCCCCTTGGTCCAGACAGGACCAACCTTATATTCACAAATGAGGTCAACTGCCTTCTCGCTAAACTCCCAATAACGACCAGCCTTCCGTGAGTAGTCAATAACTTTCAAGCCCTTGGCCTCGAACTTGATGCTCAGTCCGAGATTGTTCTTTTGATGATCGGAGGGAACCATGAAGCTTGACGTGATTTTGGAGAGCGCTCTGGGTGACATTCCGATTGTGGAAGCTGCTTTGAACGATGGCAAGTAGTGCTGTGAAATACGATTATCAACAATAATCTTGAACTTGTTATTCTCCGTTTTATCTGAAAGGAAGAACTATGAGATCATTTAGAAAGATAAATTGTGGTAGGGCATTGTGACATACTGCCAGAACAACAGACAAAGCGCTGTCAGTAGTTGAAGACACCTGGGCAGCCACACCATACGCATGTTCGCCAAGGAAGAAAATGTTCGTTCCGTCAGGAAATTCCTCCGACAGAGGTGGAGCATCCTTCTCGATGAACCTGGGATCTTCGGATGCAACTTCTGAAATGACCATCTGTACGGCTTGTTCGAGTTCTTTTTCGGGTCCTTCGTAGTCTTTAACCAATGCGCCTGATTCTAAGCGTTTCAAACCTGCACGAATGTGTAAAGAGCGGACGTCCATAAAGTACCAGCACGCACCTTTTAGCGGACGGACGTGCACCAGTAATCACTCCACATCTCTTCGAATATAGCGTCTCAATCCGTTCAGCTTTTCCCTTCCATGGCTCAAGCTCTGGTGGGAATGCGGATTGGAAACAACCTTTGCCAGAGTACCAGGCATGAGTACCAACTTCTCGTACTTGAACAATGAATCGGACACGGCCGTGACCAGCCCTTCTTGCAAGAAAGGCCAACCGATGAAAGTGCGTTTGCCAACCATTTCCTGGGCAATATCCTCTACCTTGCGGTTTTCGTGAGCATTTTGTATGTGAACTGCCATCGACTGGTTGCGGCTTTCGGAACCATGTACATTGACACCGTGAAGGCCTAGTTGTGCTGTGTGGGGTAATGTACCCACAAAGGGAATCCAGCGAGGGCCTTTGCACCGAGGCATACACCTTCGCATAGTCCAGGGACGAGATGGAGTCCATCAAGAGTTGGAAGGTCGAAGGATTCCATCTTACATGTGCAACGATATATAGGAGGGAAGAAATCCGGTAACGATGAAGGATAGACTGTGGACTCTCCAGGACTGAAGATAAATTTGGTACTGGTTCCAAACCCATTGCGGCGGCGTTCCTCTGGGGTCAACCTATGTTCTCGAGCTGCACACATGGGACGATGACGAACTACAACCAAAAAGCGGAATTTGCTACTCACATTTCATTGCTCGTAACAGCCGCTGCTCATCAATAAAGGGAATCTTAACGATTGCTTCCCATTCTTGCTTCTTTCCATTTAAGTCTTGCTCAAATTCAAGAGGGTAAAAGTCCAATATCGGTGAATTTGGATCGTACATTAGGTCCTATGGTTGATTAGTCTAATGCATGACACAGGCCACTGAACATACTTGATATGCTATCGGAATATGTTCCATGCTTGCAGACGGGAGGACGCCCATCAGTTGTTCGAAAGGACGGAAAGGTTTACACAGCTCGAACATGAACGACTTGTCACCAAGGTCGCGTAAATCTTGAAGAAAATGTGAACATAGCACAATGAGGACAGGGAATGTAAAAAGTACCAGATATCCGCGGGGCGTGATGGTAATTGTAAAACCAGCCCCAGGAGGCAATAGTGATGCATAACCCATTGTAGACCCTCTGCGTAGCGGTATATCAAGCCGTCCATCTCTTTAGGGTCATCATAGGAGATTCCAAGTTTCTCCTGTCGTGCAACCGGTTGGTCTGACGAACGGTATACAAGGCGGGGACGCACCTTGTAATATCCTCTCTTCCATTCGGACATTTTGTCGTTGATGGATTGTTCATGTCGTGCGTCAAAACCCCCACCTTTTTCATCATCATCCACCACAGGGGCCTTGTCGAATTTCTTTGACACTCGATCTACTGCAGCCCTACCTTCTTCATCATCTTCCTCCACATCTTCCTACTCGCTCTCACTATTACTGTCTCCGTTAGCCTGCTCTGGATCAGTTTCTGCCAAGGGTTCGTCCAAAAATCCTGGGAGCCGCCATGTGACCAGATTTTGATCCTCTTCATCGTACTCATCCCATGTAACCGACAGATGCAACTCCTCCGCCAGGGTGCTGATGAACTTCCGTTCCCGAGCGGGAAACGTATTAGGCATTGTCAGGGCCGCAGTACGGTGCTGTGAGGGTTTCCTGGGGTTTTGCAATACAAACTGCTGTACTTGATCTAGTCCTGCGCCATCTGCAATATCATACCGCCGAGGCCCGATTTCTTCTAAAAAGGTGTGAATATATGCCAAGTGACGAGGACGTTCGAACACTTACCCATATCATGGACATGTATAGCTATGTCATGGACGGGTATGACTACATCGGAAGCAACCTGGTCCCAGAAGCTTTGCATAAGCCTATCGAAGACGTCATTGTACTTTTGAATCGTATCTGTTGTTCCCGAGGTGACGTTCTTTCCGAGTCTGCTCCCTGTAATGATAGTATAAGCTTAAGACGCTCAATAAAGCAACGGCTTATTAAGACTCAAAGATTCTTGGTCTCCGAATAATTTTTGATAAAATATTTGACGCATTCACAGAGTCATGTAAGACAACCGATGGTGAAGTCAGCAACGTGGCGTGAGAGTCCTCCCGGGAGCTGCCGGACAACTCTGCTTCCGGTTTTGCTGATGGCCCCTTGCCGTACAACTCTCAAGTAAACACGAAACAGCTAGGTCTTAGGTGAGAGAGTTTTGCTCATCAATATCATAGGGTTCTAAATATTCCTCTGATCTCCCTCCTAAAAGGTGCAATTGCAAATGGTTGACGGTACTCGCCTTATCCGGTCTGCAAAGTCTGGTAGTGATTGGACTTTCAACGATCTCATGGCATACAACATCACCGTCACGCCTCAGTCGCCTGAACAGTTTTTTCGTCAAAACCATGGAACGCTCTTGGAGGGTGTAGATCCATCCCTCCTTAATCCCAGCCTTAATGACGAGAATATCTCAGACGCCGTTTTCGAATATCTAGGCCATCTTGACCTGGCTACCAATGTCACTCAAGAAAGTTTCATTGACGTGTTTGCTCAGAAAACTCTTCAGATACTCGGCTTCGTTGAACGTGGCTTAATCCTCACCGCACGTCATAATATCCCACTACGGATCTGTGGCGATAACCAGCGAGTTGCCGAAACAGATGTGTGTCTGCTCGATCTGCGATCGATGATCTTGCTTGTTTTGCAAGATGACAAAACCGTATTCAGTAGGTCTTATCCAGAACCACAGGTCATTGCAGAAGCGATTGCCGCGTATCAAGACAACAATGAGAAACGGATCCTCAGATCACTCCCCCCTTGATGCCATGACTATTCCGTGCATCACTATGGTTGGCACTCGACCTATCTTCTATCTCGTCCCTGTCACCGAAGCGCTCAGCAATGCGGTTGCGATTGAGTAAAGTGTTGTGCTGGTACTTTACGTCTTGTCCTTCCGTCTTTTCAAGTGTCGTATTTCGCTTTAAGTTGACACCTGAAGGATGCGCAGAAGTGGGCATGTCCACCATTTCTATCGTCAATGTGGACCTTCATTTCAGACCGTGAGCATGCCTTAGATCTTTGTATGTATGCCTATCATTTTATGGCGCTAGTCAGCGAGTAAAAGGCTGAAGAGTCATATTTGAATGCGTCAACCTCGGACTTAAGATCAGAGCTCCACCGATCTGGAGTACATCCCCGAATGGAGTCTGAGGCATGTCGTTGGAGTCGTCTGTAGATCTAGCTAGAATGGAGGCGACTCTATCTTCCAGCTGCTGACTCGGTAGGAGTTGCGCCTGAGGCTTCGTCTTCTGGAAGAACTCGCTTAGCTCGTGCAAGTCCTGAACCAGGACTCCCAAGTCTTCATCCCGCAAACAGGGGCTCTTGGTGGGCATTCTTGCATAGTATCTTTGTATTTCCGTCATGGGTTGTTCTAGAGTTTCGTATTGACCTCTCTGTCCGGTGCACAGGCCTTGCTGCGGCAGTTGAAAGTAAATAGTTTCTTGCTCCGCCTCGGGATCGACATGAAACAAGAGCGCATGCAAACTTCACACTGATCAGAATGATATAACTCGGCTGTCACATTTAATCCTTCCTGCCTTTTCGACGGATATTCCTTAGACTCACTCTGTCCTTAGCCTGCATGCATTGTTCTGGCCTAAGGCCCCATTCACATTTTCGTTTGGTGGATTCTGACAGTTTTGGTTGATCTGTTCAGATTCTAGGCTGATATGTGCGCACCTCGAGGATATACAATCTCATGTTTCTAAGACGACCCTCGCGAGATGTGAAGGTTCATTCCATTTCATAGATAGACTATTACGAATAGATCCTTTCGATCGCCTTTTCTCATTGTGGGTGATTGACCTCGGCCTGCGCCGTCTTGAGGTCATATTAGCGTGTACCAGTACCAGCCAGCAAATAGGAAATACCTTTCCAATGGGGTGCAAGAGACGAGTCAACGTATCGGCAAAAGCAATCTTGAACCGAAGACCATGCGCATTTGCGAAAGACTTGGCTAATAATTCCAGAAACTCGGCTCCCTCCTCAAATGCCTCTGGCGGCCATACCTAGCTGATACATGAACACAAAAATACAGAGGACAGGATCTCACTCTCAGTTGAACGTGACAGAGCCCTTTCACTAGATGCTTGTACTTCGTATCGAGGTCTTTCACCACTTGACCCTTTGTTACAGGCTCGAGCTCGCAAAGAAAACGATCCGTGACACTCACAAAGCTGGCGGATAATTAGTTTGGATAATGGTACAGTAACGACGCCATGCTCACCGAACGTTTGCTAAGTGTCCGAGCAGTGTAGCATACAGTTCAGCATTAAGCCGATGATTAGCTGACCATAGTGCTGCCGCAGTCCGGTCCCGAACCATGGTTCGAACCTGAACCCATCCAGACTGGACCAGTGGTTCGGTCACAGGTTTGGTCTCTCTCCTGGACCGAACCCCCTAACAGGTTCGGGGTTCGATGTCGTCACTGAAAAATGCGGACCGGTTCGGACGCGTCCGAACCGGTCCGAATCTGCACCATGTGCACAATTCCAGCTGCGTGTTTTTCGTGAGGCTTCCTGTCAGTTTAAGTAGTGCGCTCACCAACTTCTGTTCCTTCTCTTCTTTTGACAGTAGCATTCCCCACATTGCACAAGCAACAAGGGTACTTTTTTCAGCTATGCAACGACTCGAAGCACCGGTACTATGTTCACCGTCTCTCATGTTTGATAAGTTGCTAACTTCTAATGTTTTTTCATTCAGAATATACCTACTACTGTGGTGATTCCTGGGTTTTCCACCAAGTTTGCGCAATGGATTGTCATTTTGGAACTTGAAGGTGCGCAACATTTTTTTATTTAGTTTGAGATATATATATTCACTTGTGGTATAGGTTCAACATTTGCACTCCCTGCTGTAACTATGTTCGAGTCGTCTGCACCAGCCCGTCGTCCTGACGGTTTGTTGAAAAGTGCTGAAGAGATGGAGTGGATACACAACCCAGATGATGACACTACCATCCTCCTCCCCTCCTCCATCCAAAGGCACTCTCAATTCATTCATTCGTCGTTCAGGCCACGCTGTCAAGCCTACAGAGAAGATCCGGGAGACTGCCAGCAGTATCCAGCCAAACGGTCAGCTGTAGGACCTCCTGCCCCTGCACCCAAGAAAGCACTCATGCACACCAGGAATGAAGAGCGTGAAGGGAAAATCATACGCGGATTTCAGGCTTTCAGCACATGAGTGGGCAGAGTTGGAGTTGATCCGTGAAGTCCTCCAGGTAAGTCATTTCTCTCTACCTTCTGCAATTATGCTTATGTGCTGCACACCGCACACCAAGGAGCCGGCAGATGCTCAACAGAGCTTCTCTGCCACACGTGAACCAACCGTATGGAGAACCATTCAAGTGCTCGAATGTCTTCAAGACACTTTGCAAAACATGGCGAACGCGTCAAAATTTGCCCGTTTCTCAACGGCCATTGAAGCTGGTGTCACTAATCTCCGCAAGTGGTATAGTAAGACTGACGACACAGATGTATATTTCATTTGTCTTGGTATGTATCTCGTATCTATTCTAATGCCTTTGAACATCATTGACCTTGTTGGTGTAGCGCTGGACCCCAACTACAAGGTCGCGTACGCAAAAGACAAATGGACCGCTCATTTTTTCAAACAAGGCATGCAATGCCTCGAGAGCACGGTACGTCGCTCATCACTCATTTCTGTCAATTGTATACTAATCTTACATAGTTTGATATGTATCATCGCAGTAGTACTCCCTCGCAGGCTCCTGCAGAGCCGTCTGTTACTGCACCTCCCTCGCTTGCTCGCCAAGGCTCGTATGGCCATAATTGGATGCGAAGCTCTGTCAAATCGCATGTCGTGAATGACGCAACCACACGAAGGCCTCGTCAAGAACTCGAGGACTATCTAGATGCACCGCTCGAGGACGTCAACAATGTGGTGGCTTGGTGGGGTGTACGTCTCGTTATTTTATTTGTATTGCTTTCGTACTGACATGATTCAAAAAACTTCAAATCACCATTCTATACAATACCCAACTATTTCCCGCATTGCAAAGGACTACCTCGCCATTCAGGGATCAGCTGTTGTGTCTGAGAGAGCATTTTCGAGCGGCGGTGTTACTGGGACCGTGCGTCGCAGCTGTTTGAAGCCAACAACATTCGAGGCTCTTCAATTGCTCAAGAGCGCATACCGCCAAGGTCACATCTCCGCAACAGCCCAGGCTGAATTCGCCGCTCCTTATGATAACCACGTCGATGTCAATGAAGAGTTCTAGTAGCTATTCGTATTGTACATGTCATTTTCGTTTTGATTTTTTTGCTAATTAAATCAACGGTTCGAGGGTTCGAACGCGTTCTGAACCTGAACTGAACCCTTGCGAACGCATTCGAAGGCGTCTGGTCCAGGGTTCGCCCATCTTGCTTGAACCTGACCACTGGTCGAGTTCGGGGTTTGCAGATATAGGGTGATGAACCTAACCGAACCGGACTTCGGCAGCACTAGCTGACCATGCAAGGAGCTTCAAGTCCGGTCTCTTAAGCTGCTTGAACGTTGTTTCCTCCAGGGTAAATCCCAGTGCGTCTTTGGACAGAACGGACCAGACGGCAATCTTCTGGACTATCATATAGTACTGTGAACCCCAGTATCATTCCTCCTGGCCTATAATATGCCATTTGTCACATTGGTAGCCGCTTCACTCGTTATCAACCCCTCCTTCAGCGCTGACTCTGACTCAGACACGTGGGTGTTCAACGGCTACTGTGGACCGAGTTCTCTGTCTGAGCAACTTGGTGTTGGCGACACCATCATTGTTTATTAATACACCCTGCACATGAGTTCCATCCCCACCCCTTCCCCCATATTTACCGCTACCATTATGCACATTGTGGGGTGGGGTGGAGGCCATGTTAAGTTTGGTGTGCATACCGAGGCCACTGCTGGCATTCCGACTTACCAGGGCCCTTGCACCATTTGTCTTCCACTACGGATATGCCGTCTCTTTTGGTGGCAGCGACTCTGGTGATGGATATTTCCTTTCCCTTGCTTATCTGTGATCCTGCAGTCACAGTGATTCCATCACATCGATTCATTTGTCAGTATCCATTTGCTTGCCTTGTATCACTCAGCAGCCTATTGTGACTTACCCTTTCATTCATAGGTTTCAAGATGCGCTTCAGTCATGTGCATGAACCCCAGTGAAAACTGGACATTCTGAAATCTGCTAAAACAGATGTAAATATACACAAAGCTACTTTGCACCTTACATACCTGGTCTTATCTACGGTACATAATCGACGCATTTTGCTAACACAACATTCAGGCTATAGACTGCTTCCTCGTTTCACGTGTTGACTTTGTGTTTAGCAAACGAGAATTACAAGCAGTGCCCGGTCCATACTATGGCTACTACTCACACACGTCGTAATGCTCTGTACTCGTCACTAGCGCATGTAGTCCTTGTTGCACTATTGCTGCACCCACCATAATACATACTTTTATGTGGCAGAGTGGGATTTTTTCTATGGGTTACCTCTCACTGCCAGCACTCAAAAACCTCAAAAAGTATTCCTATAAAGGTGTAGATGAGTGGGTACTGTTCCATTGAGTGTTCTTTTGCTGTCATACTGAACTTTGAAAATAAGATCTTTGGTTTTGCGTTATCTCCTTACGCCATATTGGAATTGGTTCATCAAGCTCTTTCCACTCACCATCGCCCCAAATACCGTATGTTATTACCACTTAGTTCTTGGCGTCAGTCAAACTTGTTCAGATAACCTTGCTTGGCCTGTGTATTGTCGCTTTCAATGTCATCACGCTACTATATTACGACCCACTTTATTTGACGGAGAAAGATGGAGCAGTCAGGCCTCCTCAGTGGATCTACTTCACGTGCGCGCATTCTATTGTTTGTGTCAAGCTTGTGTCACGCTGACCCTCGAAACTTAGATGGGCGATTGGGTTGTTCATGTACCAAAGTCTAGACGCAGTGGACGGGTGAGTAGATACCTTACCACCGGTCTATATCCATGCTTATCCAAGTGCAGCAAGCAGGCACGGAGAACGGGAATGGCTGGTCCTTTGGGAGAAATGTTGAATCATGGTCTGCATGCGCGTTTCCTGACGCGCATATATATCTAACCTTTTTTCATAGGTTGCGACGCGCTTAACACTACAGTATGCTGCCTTTACTTCAAGTCGTGATTCTGGCCTCATCCTATGTACTTTTCCAGCTTGAGGTCGTTCTTGCGGTCCACAGGACAAGATTCGATCAATATCCTCTGCTGTAGACAAGTTGGACAAGGTTGGTCGATAGAGATGCATTTTCGATGCTGGTTCTAATTGCGTGCAGCTTCCTGGCTAGAAGTAAAGAAAGAAATGACGGAAGAGAAAGGCCTTTCTCCAGATGTCCTGATAGATTGGAGAGTATGTCAAGCACAAAGTAGGCAGCCTTGATTTTATGCAAAGCCAAGTATCTCATCTCAATTTGTTATACAGGTGGTCCATCGCTACTCGATCTTTTGAAAGCGGATGCCACTCTCATGGCAAACCCGAGCGCGAAGCAGGGCATTTCAGACATGGATATTCTCTTTACTCTCCTATGAGCATATAAAGTGCTTGACAAAGTAAGCTCGCTTTCCGTGAATTAGAACATGATATATATTAATGTATGCATAGATCTCGTTCGATATGTCTCTCGCCCGTGGTCTAGACTATTATACAGGCATCATCTATGAAGCGATCGTCGAAGCATCAGCACCACCAGCTCTTTCCGCAAATGCAACAGAGTCCCCAGCCCCAGCCCCCCCAAAACCGAAACCCTCGAAAAAAGCCAAAGCTGATGATAACGAAGAGGATGGAGTGGATGAATCGCAGGTTGGTGTCGGGTCCATTGCTGCTGGTGGCCGGTACAATAACCTGGTTGGTATGTTCACTGCCGCTGCCGCTGCTGAAGGGAAGAAGGCACCAGGGCTCCCATGTATTGGGGTCAGTATTGGTCTTGACCGTATCTTTGCAATTGTGTGGCCAAAGTGGGTCGAGAAGAGGATGCGGAGTAAAGAGACCATGGTATACATGTTGGCTGCTGGTGATGGCTTGTCGGAAGAGCGGATTGCACTCGTGCAGGAACTCAGGGAAGCAGGCATAAAGGTTAGTCAAATTGTCGTTTTCCAATTCATGTATTAACTCTTTTTTTTCAGACTGACTTCCTCGCAAAGAGGAAACTGAAGCTCACTGCGCAGTTCATGGCTGGTGAAAAGGATGAAGTTCCTTTTGCTGTGATTTTGGGCGGTTATGAGCTCAAGGAAGGTTTGGTGACTGTTAAAGAGCAAAAGTGGGAATTCGTAGATGGGAAGAAGACAAAAGTTCAGTCGGCAGATCAAGGTATGAAGGTGTGGCGGGACGAACTGATTAGTTGGATCAAGCAAACACCTACATATCAAGGCTGGTCGAGCGGTCGACTTATCTAGCCATTGGACCCCTGGAGGTGTGTATAGCAATTGTGGTGAGAAGAGTTACGCGTGACAACATATCTCTTAGACGACTTTCCTTAACACGGGCTCACATATCATGGTTTTCGCGGGCGGACCTGCAACGGAGGGTCCAGGCATGGTTGTCAGTAGCGAACTCAAGGAACCTATCCGCTCTCATCACGACATCGAACGGGACAGCGTCAAGCACTACAAACGTGCATTAAAGGTTTGTCCTAGATTAGTGAAACAATGTTCGATAGCATCATAGTTCTCTCTGTTTTAGTTCTATGAATGTCCGGCGAAGAGAGCATCCAATAATGGTCACGCTGTCGATCTATTTGCTGGCTGCTTGGATCAAGTGGGCTTGCTGGAGATGAAGTCATTACCCAACTCGACGAACGGCGTCATCATCCTATTTGATTCGTTTGCCATGTCGATTCTCAAGCAAAGCTTCCTGCGCATGTTCAATAAGGACGACCAGGACATCTTGCAGATGGGTTTTAATGCGACGTTCGACGTACAGGTAAGTCGCCTCGCATACTCTACACAACTTTTTGACTTGAATTTATTTAGACAGCTAAAGAACTGAAGGTTTCTGGCCTTATCTGACATGCAATCTCCATTGGGAAGAAATCTGCCTGCATTGGCGAGACGGAAATCGGTATGAGTCAAACATCAGCCTGGCGAATCAACTCCATCACACCTAGGACATCTGCTGCCATTTACTTCGAGGTCGTTACTCCTGCGGGCCAGCCATTGTCCCCCGGATCAAGGGGTTTTATTCAATTCGTTACCCATCATCAGCACTTGTCGGGGCAAATGCGTTTGCGTGTCACCACAATCGCTCGGAATTTTGCAGAAGCGAACTCTCCTAGCATTGCTTCGTCCTTCGACCAAGAAGCCGCTGCCGTACTTATGGCAAGGATAGCTGTGTTCAAGGCTGAAATAGACGACTCACCAGATGTTTTACGCTGGCTCGACCGCATGCTCATCCGTCTCTGCCAGAAGTTTGTAGATTACAGGTCTGTACCTCTGCTGTGTATTATCATCAGGAAATTCACACATTCCTTAACATGCTTAATCAGCTTAACTCACTTATCTCAAAACTTGTTTGCTCTCTCTCACATCATTCACCTGGCATATCTTATATTTTTGAGTGCGAAATACAATAAAACATGTATATTAATATATCTCAACTTTTTTTTTCTGAATTCATTCACATTGAAATTTTGGACAAGTAGATTCAATTTCACCAAGGCAGTTAAGTGTAAATAAGTCCGCATAAGGGCACATCAAGGAATGTGTGAATTTCCTGATGCAACGGCTGAATGTGTTAGTTTTATTGGTACACAAGGAAGGTGATGTTCTCGATTCTTCCAACTAAGACGATAACTGGCTTTGTCTTACAGCCGTCCGGCCTGGATTTGAAGTAATTCGATCTTCTCATGGGTCATTAGCACGGTTAGTCGCTACCTGCATCACTTGGCTCATTCTTGACTATTTTCTAGGTCTGTTCAGGACTGTGAATTGTTCTGCAAAACTATCTTTGGCCAAAAAGGACTCGTCTCACCAGAATGTTTCCATGCCGTACCACGCTGTCGAGCTCCCTTCCAAGCTTGCTTTGACTATTACCTGTCAGGAACAGGCGTGTCATTTGTGGAACTCTATTCCTGATGTCAGCCAGCTCCCTGCGAGCGCCTCAGGGTCCCTGTCGTTGCTCAACCTGCAATCGTCATCCTGTTCGCCGGTTTGTTCCGGAGATGGCATTTGCTCCTCTTCTGGGACGTGTCAATGTCCAAGCGGATTCACCGGTTCATCTTGCGAGGCATGCTCGTCTGGTTTCTTCGGACCGGAGTGTCAGGCCTGTCCGTCAGGGTGTACTTCATGCGATGATGGAATCTCGGGCACGGGACGTTGCTTGGTGCCAGTAGTGTCAAACCTGCCATCGGAGTTGCAATTGTATCAATGGCGAATGTGGCGCTAACGGACAGTGTACCTGTCTTAGTGGTTGGACCTCGGCGTCAAACGGAACTCAATGTGCTGCATGTGCGGCCGGTTTCTTTTTAGCTACAAACGGGAACTGCGAAAGTCAGTTACAATACATTCTTTTTCTGTCTCACCAATCTCATCTTTGATTTCAGTTTGTCAGTTGGGTTGTCAACAGTGTGCTGATGGCACCGGGGACTGCATTACTTGCGCGTCCGGCTTTACTCAGGACAGGAACGACCGCACAATGTGCGATGCCATTCCGCAAACTACGTCAAATCGCACGACTTGTCCTACCGGAAGTTACAGTGCTGGGTCTAGTTGCACGATTTTGTTCGCCGCTTTGCACGACTTGTACCGGGCCAAATTCGAACGATTGTGTCATTTGCGGATCCGGCACGTACAAGTTTAATGGGTCATGTGTGACGACCAGTTCTGGAGGTGTTTGCTCAGGCTCCAATATGATTGCCAACAATGACAAGCATGAGTGCGACAGTAAGTGTATCCCACTGTGCATTGACGTGTACTCAATATGTAATTCTCAGCTTGTGGACCGAAGTGCACGACCTGCCAGATATCCAATTTCAATGTGGCATCTACCGTCAATCAAGCTCAGTGTACCGGCTGTCTTCCTGGTTTTGTCTTGTCACATCAGGAAATTCACACATTCCTTGACGTGCCCTTATGCGGACTTATTTACACTTAACTGCCTTGGTGAAATTGAATCTACTTGTCCAAAATTTCAATGTGAATGAATTCAGAAAAAAAAAAGTTGAGATATATTAATATACATGTTTTATTGTATTTCACACTCAAAAAATATAAGATATGCCAGGTGAATGATGTGAGAGAGAGCAAACAAGTTTTGAGATAAGTGAGTTAAGCTGTTAAGCATGTTAAGGAATGTGTGAATTTCCTGATGCACAAGAGCAGTGTGTGACAAGTTGTCCATCTGGTACTTTCCTATCTCCTCAAGATAATTTGACGTGTCCAGGTACGGACTGTCTCAATTCGATTGATTACTAAATTAGACTGATGTCGTCATGTATTCAGCTTGTTCTTCATCCTGTAGTAGCTGTGCGGGAAGCGCTACCACCTGCTTGACATGCGCGAACAACTTGCTAGCTTCAAACGGGCAGTGCGTCAGTTCTTGTCCCTCCAACACGTTTAGTTCTTCCGGGTCCTGCGTTTCCTGCCATGCTGACTGTGCAACATGTTCAGGTGCATCCTTTAACCAGTGCACAAGTTGCAACAAAGCACTCCCTGTCCTTACAAGTGGTCGCTGTCTCGCTACTTGCAGTCAGAACCAGTATTTCGACACAACGTCCTCAACATGCCAGTCTTGCGATTCCAGCTGTGCTAGCTGTTCAGGCGCCGGTCTGAATAACTGCCTCGCTTGCTCAAGTTCTAGTCAAGTTCTGCGTGGGGTGCTTGCACGTCAGCTAACTGCACCAGCGGTACAAGTGTTATCCCAAGTCTTGGGGCGTGCCTTTCAGAACTTGTACAAGTCTTACCTTCTGGTACCAGTTCAGGCGCGCTTCCCTCAGGGCTATCGACTCCTATTACAACCACAACCCAACAATTGCAGTGGTGGGAGATTTTACTCATGGCGCTTGGATGTGCTTTCATCTTTGTGGCCTTTTTATACTGCTGGCGGCGCCGAGCTCGCAAGCAGCGAGCAAAGGAGACAGCAGCATTTGCGTCTGCTAAGGCCCTCCACAAGCAAAACTGGAGATGGCGACTTGCCTGCTTTGGAGAGAGGCTTTTGGGCACAATCGTAGCACGCGGCCTGAGATGGAGGAAATTGCTTTATGGAAACTGCGTGCTGCGGAGGAGGCACGGCACCATAAGGAAATGGAGACGCTTATGGGCGCACACGAGCACTCTCGCTCGGGATCGAGCCGATCTCCTTCGCTTCATCTCTACAACCATTGCGAATCATATGATTACTCCGATGTTAATAGGCTATCAGGTTCCCTGTATTCCCAAACGACAGGGAATGTTCGTTCCAGACCCGAACCTCGGCAGCCTGTCAAATCGGACCCTTTGAGTTCTCGATTTTCGACAACGACACTTGGATCTTCAGTACCCAAGAGACCAAACGTGTTGAAATGTCAGCTACTGCCTTCTAAACCGCTAACCGCCGCCGAGTCGTACGCTGCATCTGTAAGGCAGTCCCCGGAACCTGACCCATCACATTGGATCACACCTACAAATACGGGCGGATCTCGCAACCTCTTCCGTAAATAAGCAATGTCTTCTCATAATTCTGCATGGACCTGGAAGTATCAGACTGGATCTTACCTACCATGATCTTTACAACCACGCACATTGTATACATTTTTTTCGTCACTATATTGTAGCTTACGACTACGATCTTGATTACTAGTAGCTCTTAAAAAACGCAAGTCGTATGTAGTGTAATGTATCACTTTTTAAGTCTAGCTATCTGTGCGGACACTGGTTTTAAGCTTTACATAAGTTTATTGCCCTTTGCGTTCGTCCTTCAACGGAGGTTTCCCATTGTGCCTGTGTTGCATCGAATGACCGCGCGAAACTCTGCAAACACAGGATTGCGGGAGTTAACTATATCCCATCACGTTGAATTGCCAGGTGCCCATCTCCGTCCTAAACTTTCAATGTGGTACTGGCACGGTGACGTTTGACGCCACGCGTATACGCACGCCGCACGGCTTTCATACAAAGACACCAAATCTATTGATATATGTCATTACAGCAGTTTGCATAATAAGAGAGGCCGGCGGTATTTTCCAAAAAAAAGTGTGCATTTGTTTTCGAAAAGTAGTCCTACAGAGATCAATTTTTATCTCAACAACGAAGCAAGCTATTTACATGGTCCAAGCGACAAAACTGATCAGAAAAATCGAACGCAGACGACCAGCGAAAAAACCAAGCGATTTGGTGAAGTTGGTGGTCACCTGCTCTCAGAGCCAACAGTCTATGAAGATTGATTTTTATTTCAGTAACGAAGCAAGATAATGACAAGCGGTAAGATACAAACTTGATAAGAACAATGAGGCGCAGATGACTGTAGAATGAATGGAACGATCTGGCGAAGTGGACACTTGTCTCGTGTCTAGTACTAGTATACAAACCAAATTCACACACATCTCACTTTTCCCGGTCTGCTACATTGTCTCGCAGGATGGCAAAGGCTCCTGCACGAGTGCGCAAGGTCAAGGAGCCTCGTAAACGCGGCCGTCCTCCGAAAAAGCAATCACAGCTCCCCAGTGGTACACAGGTGGAAGATCCTTCAAGTCAGGAAAGTCGTCTCAAAGACTAAACCACGGCCACGGCCCATTCCACCAAAAAAGCCTGGCACTTCGTCAGCAGCCACAATGCCAGGTGGATCCAGCTCCGCACCAGATGTCGGTGGAGCTCTCGTCGACAAAAATGAGTTGGTCGGGTCTATACTTGAGGCCAATCTGATACATGTTTTGCAAGCCTGGCAAAACCTGATGACAACATAGAACTACGCCAGCCAAATTAGGTCAGCATGTTGACTGTCACCACTATCTCTTTCTGATTGCCGAAACACGCTGTACGATGGGGTTCGGCAGTTGTCTCGTCCCCATACCACCTCAGATACCGAAAATCGCGACGAGGATGCTGATTTTCTCGGTTTCCCCGACCTAAGCGTTAGAACCGAGGGCCAGCCAGTCCGCTGTTCACCGGCGTGTATCTGATGCTGTTTTTTACTTTGATCTCTCAGCAAGGTGAATTCTCGTGCTTGGCAGAGGCCGGATGTCCAATGATTTTTGGTTTCGGAATTCAAGCGATCATCTCAGCTCTTGCCATCGAATCCCATACAAGTCCATCACTCACTGAGAATCCAGATGCCACTCGACTCGTACACAGAAAGACGAGTACGGAATGGAAGCTGGCTGACGGAGTGGGCGTTTCATTCGATGGAGGTTAGGCAGGAGGGGGCCGTCTACATACGTGTCTTCTTTGCTTCATCCTCGTGCTCGCTTCACAGCTTTAGCACTCTCCGTGCAGATTAAATGTCCAATGCTCTTTTTGCACAATATGCACACGTCCTTCATCTGCATTGACCCCTCGTTATCGCGGTCCTACAATCCCGCAAGCCTGCCTGGGCCATTACGATTCTACCAGTCTTCGTATCTATTCCCTGAAGAGTTCAAACTTGACGCATCAATGAAGGTGGGGATGTTGAGTATTCTCTAGTACGCAAAGTATCAGCAATGGTACCTATTTCTCATAGTCGTCTTGGATTTTGCCTCCTTCTACAAGCTTCCACAAAGCTCGTGCAAGATCGGATTTGCTTCGTCGCAGTTGCCAAACAGTTGTCCCTGCTGTCTGTCGTGCAGTTCCAGACTGCAACAACGCCCAAACACTTCAAGCTGGGTCGCCGTTGGAGCACATTCATCTAACCATCCTTTTGAAGGTTCTCGAGAACACCACCATTTTGCTTATCCCATATACCTTAAGTTTCCGCGTCAGAAAAACATCACGTCTGGTAGGCTTGCTATCTTGCGAGCACCTATTTCTGTGTTTCTGGTCCATTTACGCTGCATCTCAGTTCAGAAATCACGAGCCATGAGCCTGATGCCTTTGTCTGTCACTGTTTTGCTTTGAATGATGTTCATGTGAGTGGTGGATCAGTGCTCTCTGACCGAGGCTGATGCCATTTGTCTTGCCTTCAACCAGGATCTATGCTCTACTCGTGCTCAAATAATGGTCCCTCCTTAGAACTGGCCTCGTATTCTCACCATCAGCTGTTAATTGGCTGCTCATCAGCTTGTTAATTAATTGGTGAGTCTATTTCTTCGTCTCACCTGCCCTCACATTCTCACCCGCCATCACGTCCTATGTCTCCCATTCAACTGCAGATTGTATTCCTGTTGTGCAAACCCTTGCACTCGCCCCTCACCACCACATCTTATGTCTCCCATTCAACCACCCGCCACCACGTCTTATGTCTCCCAGTCTTATATCTCCCATTCAACTATGGATCAAACCTTCGCGACACCACACCGCCTGTTCCACTCATCATTATGGCTGTTCATGGACCTTTAGTACCTGCCCATCAGCGCGGTTCATTACCTATCTTTTCCCGTTTTATGGTCACGAGTAGGTTTCCATTTATGTGTGTGGTCCATTACCCATCTTTTTCCCTCTCCAGAGTACCGCCCTTTGTCATCTAACTCCCAAGTAAAGCTTCCCCATTTCATCACTTATGCCCTTCACCGCACCAAACTCCATACTTCAGTAACCTTTGCTGCCCTCATTCCCAAAACCTCAGTTCACCGGTCACAAGCAGGTTTCCCGTTTATGCGCGCGGTTCATTACCCATCTTTTTTTGCCTGTCCAGAGTACCGCCCTTCATCATCATTCCCCTAACCTCAGTTCAAGAGTAGGTTTCTTGTTTATGCGCACGGTTCATTAACCATCCTTTTCCCTCTCAAGAGTGCCGCCCTTCGTCATCTAACTCCCAAGTAAAGCTTCCCCATTTCACCGCACCAAACACCATACTTCGGTAACATTTGCTGCCCTAGTTCTCTTCCAGTGACTCAAGGCGCGCTCTCCCACTGCTCGGGAATCTTCGAGTCACCGTATTTTTGTATCGGCTTTTATGCTCGCGTCAAAGGTCATCTCTGGAGTGGGAGCTCGATGTGGATCCAGTAATGCTTGTGGAGTTTGAGGATATGGTCAAGAAGGATTTCGTAGGTCAAGGACCTTATCCCACTTACATTCTTCCCTCGTTGTCAAAGACAACCCCTCCTCCTACTGCAAATCCTTTCTTGGCTTCTCCTCCAGCCGCATTGGCACCCATGCCATCAACATCATATGGCCATTGTTATCCTTCACCTCCAAGGCAAGCTTTTCCTCCGCCGAATTCTTCCTATATTGCCCCGCCAACAACACCAGATACGCCATCACCATGTTATTCAACATCAACATAACTCCCATGTAAAGCTTCCCCATTTCATCGCTTATGCCCTTCACCGCACCAAACACCATACTTCGGTAACCTTTGCTGCCCTCGTGCCCGCCCTGTTTTCACCTCAATTACCTTAGCATCCTGTAATGTATGTACTGTAAGATACGCTCAATCTAATCAGGTAACCTCTCTTCCACTGTGATCGCAATCAGTCTTAAATTGGTATGAGTTTGTGCTTTGTGCACTGGCTTTGATGGCAGGTGCATGCCGAATACCTGCTGCTGATTATCAATAGAAGTTGACATTTATAGTTCTAAATTTCAATTTGCTGGTGCTGCAGTGATATATGACTATCATTCTATGGTAGGTGATTGATAACTCTATCATCCATGCCCTCAACTCACAAGTGCCCAGGGTGTGGGCGCCCTTTTGATGACGGCCGATCTCTCTTGCACACAAAAGATTCTGTAAAGAGGTCATCAAGGCAGCCTCCAATACACTCAAGAAGCGACGCCACAATATCAAAGCCCAAGAAGTTGCGAAGGTTTAACGCCAAGAAGAGGAAGGAGATGCTCAACGTAGACGAGAAGAGATTAGGGACAGTACGACTGAAACTGAGGATGATGTACCTGTTCGTATTGTACCCTTTGAGGCCCCTTTAAGTACTAGGCCACCATTTTGTCAGCCCAAAGAAACCCAGAGACAAGAAAAAAAATTGGAAACATGTTGAGTTACCTGGTGTGCAAGCCAAACACTGTCAACTGCTAGTTCGTATACAGCAACTGATAAACCCCAAGCCCAAACAGAGTGAAGTTCATGCTGCAGATGCAGTTGAAACTGTTTCTGACACCAGCCAGACTGACACTTTTGCCGAAATTCCTGATCCAGACTGTGAAATCCCATCAGAACCTCCTTCTGACATACTTGTAGAAAAATCTCCAGTGAAATGCTGCATTTTGCTTGACAAGGCTACAGATTCATCATATAGCAGCTGGAAAACACTGATACCCTTCCTTATCAAACCTCACCTCAAATATTTGGCACAAACACTAGCGACGGCACTGGAGGTCACCCCCAGGGTTATCTCTGCATGTGCAACACTTTTGTGCCCTCAAAAGTGAACATCAATTGCATGTTTATTCTTTGACAGTAGGTTTCTTATCTATGAATTTACACTGTGTTGACAAATGAACATCATTTAGGATTTAAGTCTATTGATGCCCTCAGTTGTAGATGCTCCATGCTTCCCCAAGTCCTCCTTCACCATGGTCTATTTCCAACCGCTCCCTCACAACCTCATATGGCTGTCTCAATTGAACTGCTAGAATTTTATCAGGCACTTTTTGAACAGTCCTGTGATGCCATCAATGCCTTAGCATTGGCTCTAAAAATGCACTACTCTTGCAGAGGTTTTGTCATGATGGACACCCAAGTAAGTTATTCATGACTGTTAAGACCATACTCAAAGGGTGAAAGATCCGAAGGGCTTTGGCCTCAGTTTGTGCACTGTGCCCCTTTCCTGAGTAATGCCCCTTATTTCAGAGGGTAGGTATACATCCGAAGATCCAGAAGGGGTTGCGTGACAGATCCGGACACCCGAAGGTATTGGATATGATACGTCCAAAGGTTATCCAGAGCGTAGAGATGGAACAAGGATTAAGGCTAGTTTCGGAATGAGTTCCTAACTAGAAACTAACAGAGGTAGACTATCCGAAGATAGAGTTGGAGATATAGACTAAAGGAATCAATCCCAAGTCTCGGAAGATGACTAGAGCAGAAAGTAACTCAAGTCCAGAGGAAACAGAATGAGCAGAATCTAAGATGATATTTGAACTAAGGTTCTATGGAGATCTACAAGTGGTTTTATACTGTAAGTAACTAGCATGGATAATCAAGGAGTCCGGGACTGAGGGCTATGTATGAAGTATAACGGAAGTCTATTAGTTAATGCACAGCGGATCAGTAAGCATGAGTTGGAAATAAAACACAGGTAACAGATCAATAAGCAGGATGGAAATATACACAGCCAGAATACCAGAAACAGGAGGGATGCCGAAAGGAGATAGATGCAGATATACACAGGGGAGTTAGAGTGTGAGAATTGGGCACTTTCGGATGGGTGATCCAGACAGGATCTGTGGACCGGACAGAAGTAGGGTCGATCAGATCTGATCGGAAATATGGTATATGACAGTATCCCCCCTTAGGGCTGAACCCCTGAGGCACAAGAAGCGTCGATACGGATCGGACAAGATTAATGCAGGATGGAGAAGTTTGATGGTTGTAATGCTGAGTCTGTAATCTGACAGATATATGGACATCAGACGTCTGAAGTGATTCCTACCCCCATTTCATATCCTTGTTAACAAAACTTGCTCTACATCATGTCTGGAAAGAAATCCGATGCCCCTAAGTCTGCTGCCGACATTGTGGCGGATCTGGAGCAGCAACTGGCTGCTGCTAAGGCTGCAGTGGAAGCTGAGTCAGAACAGAAATGGAAAGAGGTGGAGGAGCAGAAAAGGCAGGAGGAGTTGAAGCAGATAGAGTTGGCGGAGATCTGGAGGGAAATGGAGGAAAAGAGATGGAGGGCTCTGATTGAGGCTCAGGTGAGTGATATGGACTCTTCCAGATCCGGATCCTAATGGATTGGCAAGGCCAAGGCTGCTCCTGCGTCCGGAGCAAAGGATGGGTACTGTTCCCATTGCATCACTAAGGACTGGATGTGTCAGTGGGGTGATGCTGAGAAGAATCCCTTGGTGAGTCGTCCAAAAAACTTCGGATCTGCTGATTTTGACGTTTGTAGATTCAGTCCTGTGACGTCTGCCAGATCCGACAAGGATGGTGTTGGTGAGGAGATTGGGGAACAGGTGGTGGATGGGACTGGGGAAGGACTAGAGGTGCCAGAGGTGAGATGGAGACTGGCACTGAGTCCGGATCCGGATGTCTGTTACTGCCCTCAATGTACTTGTATTTTGTTATGTACTTTTCAAGCAATAGGACCAGGTTTGTCCAGATATGCTGAGTGGAAATCTGCTACAAGATCCGATGCATTTCTGAGTTCTGTGGCAAGTAACCAGGAAGTTTCTTCGTCCGTTCCTTCATATCCAGACCAATGGACGAGGAATATGAGTTGGCACTGGTGTCTATGACGGTCCAGTTTAGAGTCCAGGATTTCAGATATCTCATACTCTGGTTCTCTGTCGACTTTGACTGGAGGTGGAGGAGGTTGAATGTGATTAGGGATGGTGTTTGGAACTGCTGGCTCTAACTGTGAGACATTGAATACAGGATGTATGGAACACATAGAATCCGGAAGTCAGATGGTGAAGGAATGAGTACCCAGGTGGGATATAATTTCAAATGGACCTTTTCCGAAAGTTTCTTCGACGGACGAGTGGAGTGGAAGTACTTGGCCTTGACAAAGATTTGTTCTCCAATCTGGAGGTCCGAGTGGGTTGTCTTTTAGCATCTGCAGGTCCTTGATAGCGTTTCTGGGCTTCGGACATCTCTTCTCGGAGGAACTGGTGAAGTTTGTTAAGATCTAGGGCATATTCCTGGGCATGGATAGAGGATAAATCGCGTTCTGGATGGATGGAAATGTTCGGATGATAACCCTTATTGGTGAAGAAGGGCAATACTCTGGTAGTGGCACTTGGAGCATTA
>JABCPU010000303.1:0-81632 GCA_016800925.1 Suillus spraguei
CTATGTGAGCCCATATAGGACCATATTTATATGCGCTGCAGGCAAGAGATATATCATGGTACCAAATGGCACTGGACCTCGATGGGACTATGTGAGCCCATATAGGACCATATATATATGCGCTGCAGCTAAGAGATATATCAATGGTACCAAATAGACCTCGACCTCGATGGGACTATGTGAGCCCATATAGGACCATAATATATATGCGCTGCAGCTAAGAGATATATCAATGGTACCAAATAGACCTCGACCTCGATGGGACTATGTGAGCCCATATAGGACCATATATATATGCGCTGCAGATAAAAGATATATCATGGTACCAAATAGACCTCGACCTCGATGGGACTATGTGAGCCCATATAGGACCATATATATATGCGCTGCAGGTAAGGAATATATCATGGTACAAATAGAACTCGACCTTGATGGGACTATGTGAGCCCATATAGGACCATATTATATGCGCTGCAGGTAAGAGATATATCATGGTACCAACTAGACCTCGACCTCGATGGGACTATGTGAGCCCATATAGGACCATATATATATGCGCTGCAGCTAAGAGATATATCAATGGTACCAAATAGACCTCGACCTCGATGGGACTATGTGAGCCCATATAGGACCATATATATATGCGCTGCAGCGCATATATATATGGTCCTATATGGGCTCACATAGTCCCATCGAGGTTCATGGCATGTCTTATGCCATTATATATGGTACCTTATGAGGTATATCCTATCGGGTCCAGTCTATATCCTTGACCTCCTAGCGCATATATATATGGTCCTATATGGGCTCACATAGTCCCATCGAGGTCGAGGTCTATTTGGTACCATTGATATATCTCTTAGCCTGCAGCGCATATAATATATGGTCCTATATGGGCTCACATAGTCCCATCGAGGTCGAGGTCTAGTTGGTACCATGATATATCTCTTACCTGCAGCGCATATATATATGGTCCTATATGGGCTCACATAGTCCCATCGAGGTCGAGTTCTATTTGGTACCATGATATATTCCTTACCTGCAGCGCATATATATATGGTCCTATATGGGCTCACATAGTCCCATCGAGGTCGAGGTCTATTTGGTACCATGATATATCTTTTATCTGCAGCGCATATATATATGGTCCTATATGGGCTCACATAGTCCCATCGAGGTCGAGGTCTATTTGGTACCATTGATATATCTCTTAGCTGCAGCGCATATATATATGGTCCTATATGGGCTCACATAGTCCCATCGAGGTCGAGGTCTATTTGGTACCATTGATATATCTCTTAGCTGCAGCGCATATATATATGGTCCTATATGGGCTCACATAGTCCCATCGAGGTCCAGTGCCATTTGGTACCATGATATATCTCTTGCCTGCAGCGCATATAATATGGTCCTATATGGGCTCACATAGTCCCATCGAGGTCCAGTGCCATTTGGTACCATGATATATCTCTTGCCTGCAGCGCATATATATATGGTCCTATATGAGGTTGATATAGCTCTATACCAACAGTGACTCTATATAACTCTACGCCAAAAAATGAGAACCCAACCTGAACCCAAACCCAACCCACTTGCAAAAACCCTCTAAAATGGCGTTCTTGCGTCGTATATTGTAGAAAGACGTGGGGCGAGAGCTTGTTGACCGACAGTTCGATGTGAAAGCTGGCTTTGTATGCCTAAAATAAAATAAAATCAAGTAGTAAGTGAGCACCAGCCTCGGCATCTGAAATGAGCAAAGGACCTTGCCTCAAAATGATCATTGCCGTAAGTCAGCACCTGGGATCTTTTGGAAGCGATAGCTGGGACATTGAGATTGTCCAAAGTGGGCCAGTCGACTGCGCTGATGGCGATCGGATTATTGATGGCGGTGGTGGTACGGATACATGGAGCAAAGGTAGGAAGACCCTGCTCCAGCAAGCTTTGGACCAGCCAAAGCGGCCTCATCAACCTCGTGGCCAGTACCCTGGCATTTCCTGTATGAGCATAAGCCAGGGTACGCTCCAGAACAGAGCACAGTTCTACGGTCTCATGCCTAGGTTTTTTCGCAGCCTCCAAGAGAGGCAGCTGGTGAGCCCACAAGCGTTCGAGCAGAGAGGTTATCCCAAATGAGGTCCACTGATAGACCTGAGGAAAAGCCTTCAAAAAAAATAAGCAAAGTAAAATGTTTGGATGCACGATCAGATGATCACCTGAGGAGCAAACACACACATATGAGGACGCAGCGCTTGGAAAATATTTGGATGAGACCATGCCCGAGCGAGAGGAACAATGATGTCCTTATAAATAGACCTATAGGACGAGATTCAACCAAGATGGAGAAAACAAACGATAGAAAGCGCTTACATGCCATTGCGCTTTTCTGGCTTGAGCGAATCGCACTGTATTATATATATATTCTCGAGACGCAAGGCGCGAGGGACATCGTCGAGACCGATCTTATTGTCATATTTCTGATGAGGAAGACTAGACTTGCATTCTCGCAGACGGGAAGAATGAGTGGCCTTAGTAGCAGCATTACCGTATGCTCCTGCTAGAGCTGAAGTTATGCGACCTTGTTGGACGTCATGGAGAGCTGCAGAGGGCCGAATGCGATGCGATATCTCATTGTAGAATTGACAGGCGCTGGCAATGAGAACGGGTGGCACGCCCTGTTCATCATCGACCATGTTGCCAAAGACATCATATTCCTCTGGGAGCGGTTCATCATCGCCCATGTTGACCGTTCGAGGTCTGCGAGAGGTGGAGCGACGTATGTGAGAGATGAAAGGAGCAAAGTGTGGAAGGACGGAATCGCATTGGACGTGACCGATGGTTCGAAGGAAGGCCTGAGGGAAGACAGAGATGGATGGAGCCTTGTTCTCATCTGCAGCATAAGCATCCTGGTCTAGGACCATGTCGTCGTGGTCTGGGATGTAGGAAGAAAACAAGTCAGAGATAGTCTCCAAGTTGACGAGGAGACCGCAAGGTTTGTCATCGCGACGGGACCTGCCATGGAGACAAGGAATGCGACGGCCATCCTCAGCATAAACATTGTTTTCGCGACGGGTATGAGGATCACGATGGGGGAAATTGTCGAGGTTCACTTCTTCACGGATGTCTGGATCTGGAGAGTCGTAGACCACGCCATGCTCCTGAATGATGTCTTCATTAGGGACCTCGGTCCAGCGCTTCACCCTCCGGCATCTGAAGGGGATCACCAATCATTATGAGAAAAAGAGGAGCAGAATGGAAGATTGAAGACGTACGTGATATCTGTGGCGATGGCGACAGAAATGTATCTTATGTGGGTGTAAGATCTTTCTGCAAGCCAATTCTTCGACTCCTGGGTGTGGGCATCGTTGTTGGAATTGGCGATAGGCTGGTTCTGACCGTATCGACAAGCAACGGCCACAGGAGCACGACTGAGGAGCCAGCCATCCTGCTTCCAGGTCATAGGGGCATCTGCGACCCATTGATCCCAATCTGATGCCATGGTGGTGTTAAGGTCAATCAAATCGTCAAGACGCAAATCCCAAGTTGTCTGAGAGCTACAAAAGCAATGTCATCAGCTTAGTGTTACAAAAAAAAACATTATATCAACATCCTGTTGGGCAAAACAAGGCAAGACCCGCATATAAGACCGTAATGAATGCGTCCAAATGAAACAGATTAATATAAAACATTGCCTATAAATGCATATATTGCAAAGTGAGCTCCATAGATCATAATTGACACCAACACAACAAAGTGTGGGTATAACTCCTATTGCTCTGTATGCCCAAAGTAAACATAACGACGGTGCTCATTCCCATGGCTTATTTGAACCAAGAGGTCTGAACGCCGCACTCACAACCGTTCCAAGCGCTACATTTGTAGCATTTTCCATGTTGGAGATAGGGCTGCTTTCAGGCCAGTGGAATTGCATAACCAGCACGTCATAAACAGATGGTCGTGCATGCAGATGATGGGAAAAGTGTCTCGAGAAAGAATAGAGAGAAGCACCCACTATATATTAGACACGTCTTTGATCCTCCACCCATGCAGATCGACTTCATCCGTGCCATACTGATGCATGACATAGATGGGGAGGTTGGGATTTTTGGACAGAGCATAGGCGAGGAACATCACAGCCATGCGAAAATGAGAGGAAGAGAGGCGGGTGTCTCCATGCTGCTTCTCGCTGAGGAGGGGAGCAGCATTGGCCATGTCCATATCGTCCAAGTTTTCGTGAGGACAAAAAGCCAGCCATAATTCAGTGGACGGTGCTGTTCCAAGAGACATCATGCATCCAGTGGGGTCGAAGCCTAGCTTGCCGAACTTAGGACGAAAAAGATGGGTGGGAAGACAAAGATTGAGGGCGATGGAGAAGGTGTGGTCTACGACTTTGTTAGGAATGAAAGCATGCAGACCAACGGAGCCTCCGACGACGAGGCAAAAATCAAGGAAATGCTTGGAGGCATCCCAAGCCAACATCTCATCGTCAGCATCGTAGTAGAGATCATGGTCAAGGCGAAGGACGGAACGGCGATGGAGCAAATTAATGGCCGTGGCTTTATCGTCCTTTTTGAATGTGCGAGCGAGAGTAGACAGGTTGATGGACTGGACTTTGGTCTGCTCCCATGTGCGACCGGACGCTTGGGGACTGTCTTGGCGCATGAAGAGACTCTCGAAGACATCGCTTTGAGGCAAAGCATCGTCGGCCTCTACAGAAGATGGAACATCTGCGAGATTAAAAGGGCGAGGTTCTTCCTGGTCGCCTGAGAGGCGTCCACCAGCTTGAAAAGTGATGGTAGCCATATCATCGTCGCTATCGAGACTTTGAGGAATGCGTTGGATCAGTTACTGCAGTCATCTGGGGCATCTGATGGAACACTCACATCTGGACTTCTGTATCAGACATGGTACTACGGATACGACGATATGATTATGCTAGAAATCAAAAAGAGGCCGTGCAAATGCAATGTCAAGAAAGCGAGATAGAAATGAAAAATGCAGGAAAGGTGAGAAAAAAAAACTTACAAGATACATGGGAGATGCGGCTGCTGTGTTCGGAAGCAGGTGCATCGCCATAGGGCAGATTGCAAATTGAGGTCGAGAAAGGACTTTTTCAAACATTTGAGCTCGCTGCCTTTTAGCGGCACTTTTACATCCTAATGTGTGTAAGTCACGCCAGCTATGGCTGGAACGTCGGTCGAGTCGACCTGATTGGAATGTAAAATAGCTGGTAAAAGGAGGGAGGTCAGAAGTCTGAAAGAGCAATATGGTATAAGCATCTGCGAAGATCCAATGAGGCTGCGATTAACGGCTCCTTTGCATCCCAATCAGGTCGACTCGACCGACATTCCAGCCTGGCGTGACTTGCACACATTAGGATGCAAAAGGGCCGGTAAAAGGTAGCGAACCGAAATGATCGAAAGAGTCATATAGCAACCTGACACACAATGCAAGGCAGCGCAAGCGAAGTTGTTGGAACGGTAAGGCTATCACATTCAGGGCCTATGGAAGGAAAATAGACTCAACGAGGTTAGTCCATAGAAAAGGCTGGAGACACCAGGCAAATCGGAAGCGAACATGCCGCTGAGTAGTTCGGTTCATCCCAAGGGGATATCAAATAAAAACAGGGCAACTAGCAGCACATCGGTAATGTAGGGCCATCTGCAAAACGACTGAAATGAAAGCTTAACTTGCACGCATAACAGACACTTACAAATGCTAATGAGTTCGCTGGTGGGCACTCTGAAGACAACATAAGCTTGACTTGATCTCTAAAATAATATAGACGACACGGTGCAGTTGAGCCGCAATGAAATAGAGAATAGAGAATGCAACTAGTGCAAGTGTGAGTGCGATCCATTGATGGACCTGCGGCGGTGACAAACTGCGATCGTACTAGCATGACCAAAAGTGGGTGCTTACGAACGCAAACCTGAACTATGCCAAATATGAACTGTTTTAAAGAATGTCAGAGGGCACTTCGCCCAATCGGCGTTTCAGATGTATTTTCTGAGTAGGAGCGACATCCATTGATATGCCAGAGCATTGCAGACAAGTAGATTGGACGAGCGACAGCAAAATGCAAAGTTTGCTCTGAGGCATAAGATCAAAGGCATGAGAGTTGACTGAGCATGGGGTCTTATTGAGAGGGAACGATACACACAGAGTCGAATAATGAAAGCCACAGGCGTAGCACATGTTTGAGGAAGAGAACCGCATGTCAGAAACACATGTAACAACTGTTGGAATAGGACAAAAGGGAAGCATGGACGAACAAGAACATACAGAGTCTAGCAAGATTGAGCGACACTAAGACGACGACAAACAAAGGATACAGGCAACGGCAGAAACAAAACTCTAAAGAAGCACAAAGGACGCGAAATTGAACGACAAATATGAGTTCATCACATGCCAGGAATAATGACGACCTCATCTGCACCAGTGTCTTGTGCGTCAACGGCAGCATGCCGTATCCTAGGCTTCTTCTTCTGTGATTTCTTGCCATGGCCAGAGGTGGAAGAGCCAGAGGATGCACCTGCGATAGGATGGTTGGTTATTTGATATCACTGAAGTGAAGTCTAATGGGACGTACCTGTGTGGGTCCTCGGACGTTTAGTAGTAGAGGAACCAGTGGCAGGTGGAGCGGGAGCAGGAGCAGCAGCTAAGAGGGTTAGGTTTGGACTTGGCGATGAGATATTAAAGCATGATACTAAACGCACCAGGCTGGACAACAGACGAGACCTCTTCTACCAACTGAGTCAAAGGCTGAGTGGGGACAAGTTTGGAGGCTGTCAAAAGCAAACACACGGAGAAAGAGGTTTAGGACGCGCTGACAACAGTTCTATAAGCGTCTTACACTCGGGTCCAGGAGTGGCGAGAAGTTCTTCAACAGAAGCATCAGGGTCAGCAGCACGGCTGCTTTGAGAAGTGGCCAGTTCATCGACATCCTCCTGTTCGAACCAAGTGGTATCATCCGTAGCACAACCTTTGGGCCGATCATCATCTTCAGTAGGGGGTGCCGAGGATGAGTTATGGATCGTACCCAAAAGATCATGGTCCTGTACTGTAGTTGAAATAATAGTTAGTATTGACTGTAAGCAAGAAGAATGGCAATGAGATTACAAGACAACGAAGACGTCTGAGACGCTAATAGAACTGTCTTATCAGCGGCCATGTTCTCTTCTGGAAGGAACTAAGTTGGTATGTCGATAGGGTTGGTGAGTCACGTACCACTAACTAGGCTATGGTCCGCATATACAACGGTTGTATCAGAGGCCTTTGGCAGAGTAGCGTCGCCAAGAATGATGTCGGTGTCATGAGTGGTGTCGTCCACTACACTGGGGGCGACAAGAGCTTCATTGTCTTGCCTGCCATCATCGCTAAGCACATCAGATGAATTATCTGTGAGAAGTAATGTTGGTTAGCCAGAATATATGCACAGAAGACGATGGGAGTCTGGTAAGCAAGAAATATATTCTAACACTCACCTTGTGTATTTACAGTATCTTCTGAAGTAGAAGGTGATGTACGTGCTTCACCTTCTACAGGAGCACGAACAGGAGATGCCTGACGTTTCTTGCGAGGAATGGGGCGAGGCTTTGGAGCAGACCTCTGAGCCTTCGGGGTCGTTTGATCTCGTGGCTCATTGTCATCGTCAGCACACTCGTCTTGACGACCTGTGGCCTTCGAAGGGCTGAAGACCTCTGTAGAAGGTGTCAAGGGCTGGCTAGGTTTGGCGCCCCCTTGAGTCTTCTTGCTGATAAGCTGACGAATGACATCTTCGTCTTGGTCTTCTTCAGCATCGTCATCATTGACATCGTTATATCCCTGTAGAGTAATTAATTAATTATATCGCAAGAAGACCTACGTTTCAATATATATATGTGCAGATAGAAAACTCACCGTCGTATGCGAATCATGAAGAGATGGTGGAAGAATGACGGGGAGAACAGTTGTGTCCTTCGACACGTTGAAAGCAAGCTCCGGGTTATCTGCTAACAAGTGGTTCCGTTGACGAGACATGTTGATGTAGAATCCCTAATAAATATGACAAGTCAGGTGTAGATATGATAATGAATGGTAATTGGGATAAAATGAATGGGAGACGCGCTCACTACAGTTGTGAAAGCGGCCACTTACTTGCATGAGATCAGTGAGGGGTCTAGCAAGATCTGCCGACATATCAGAGTTGGGGACACGTGATGCCTTCGCTCCTGGCATGTTGCTAATCATATTGACAAGCTTCTGCAGAGCTGCAAGGTCTGCAGTCTCCGAGGCAAGACGCTCCTCAGAGCGACGCTGCGCCTGAATGAACTCGTCATGCATGTCACAGATGACATCAGTTGGGTCGTCCAAAGCTTTGTCGAGAGTAAGTCCGTCATGCCATTTCCATTCTTTGACTGTGACAAGCTTCCTGTTACTGGTGAGTGTCTGCTTAGGCCGGACAGCTTCGGTGAGTTCCAGCTCGAAAACCCGTCGTAACGCGCCAATCGTAGGGTCCGCCAACAGCTGGGGCCGGTATTGCTCGGCATACACACGTTCCATTATGATTGCTTGAACGCAAGGCGTGGAGTCTCGTACATAGTTCTTCATCTTCGAGCTCGTCCAGTCCCACGAGGTGACATGCAACGCTAACGTGCCAACGATGGCCATGGACTCACCAGATAAGTCCTTTGGTTCAACGACTCCCTTTTGCCTCCTCGCCTGAACTAGACCTATCAGCTGGTTGCACAACACCGTCTCAGTGCTGTGCATGTGGCCGACGGCTGCTTCAAAAGATTTTTTGTCGTGCGGGCGAGGGTCCATGGTCTGTGCGATTCTCAACATCGCATTGTTGAGTTGCAGGACCATGTCGTTCCGGTACCTCCATATGTAGTCGACGATCTGTATAATCAGTCCGTTCAGTACGTCAATCAAGTCTAATCTATTCCTGCTCACCTGAACGGCCACTACGCGTGACTGAAGCCTTGGTTCTGCATGCACGTTGCGTATCATGACAGCGGACCAGTCATCCATAGTGTGCATTTTGCCATGCAAAATGCGCCAGTAGTCAAGCAGGGGCTCAAACCATCTACTGATCTGTTGTGCGAGTAAGTATTGAGATATATATCTGTGAATGTATGTGTGAGCTTACCTCCGCAATCGCTAATTGAATCTTCGTTAGACTGCTCCAAATGTAGTCCAGCATCCACCCCGTCAACAAGGGCTCGGGTACGTGGTTAGAATCCTCTTCTGGAGTGAGATGGAGCTCAAGGCGAGCGGTGATGCTGTCTAGATGCTTGAGGATGGAATTTTCCTCAATCTCATTGGGCTTTTTGTCGGCCAGTGACCATACGCTTCGCAAGGTAAATATAACGTTAGAGCGATACTTGCTGAGTGCTTCAACGTATGTGGGGGACATCGTCAGCAAAGTATTCTCGACCCCGTGAAATGCAGATTCCGCGTGCTTATCGATTTTAGGCATCACATCTGCCCAGATCGAGATATCCGCCTTCTCGATACTTGGAATGTCTGTCAATAACTCCCGCAAGCTTGCGAGTTTCTCGCGTGCAGGGACAACTCCCCTCTCTGCCTCATTGAGCAAATGAGTGATTTCACCGTATGAAGGAAATGAATCTTGACATGCGAGTATGCGTAGTGTCAGGCAGCGACTTTCCATCAAGACAACGTATACCTTCAGATATGGTCAGTGTCTTCAATACTCGCCGCTCAATGACGTGTACTTACGCCCATGCAAATGTCAATGGATTTCGAGAGCCATGTCACAGAGAATTCGCGTCGCCTGCGATAGTGAGATCCCAATTGCAGGAGATGCCTAAAAAGTGTATAGCAAAGCCCCGTCTCATGCAAGACCTTTTGTAGACGTGCGTTCTTGTCTTTCTCCGTCCGCACGTCTATAAGCATTGAATGTGCTAATTCATCCCGTTCATTGGGGGCAGCCTTCAGGTAAGCTGCCCATATATCCTTCAAGACAGTGACCAGGACTTCCTCTTCCGTTTGCTTGTACTCGTGTAGGGTACTGTTACTGCTTAGGTGGTTTGCTAACCGGTCTCCTTTGGCCAGCAGTTTGTCTGTTACACGGTATGTCAGTATCTTACTTCTGTTATACCTAGAGTCGTATACGACTCTAGGCCGCGTTCACAACTGTTCTATGCGCGGAATAGGACACTCACCGCTATCGTACACGACGATGCCCCATTTGCCCAGGTCCACGAGCGTTCCAAGGACTGTCGACAGTTGTTGCCGACAGTTGTCGTACTCTACCTTATGATCCTCGGTAGTGTGCTTCAATCCCTTTATCCTCTCAATCTTCTTTGTTAACGATGTCTTTTCGTCTTGCAGACTGCGATGGTACTTTCGTAGAGCTGACAATCGATGTTGTCCCGACGCGACAACGATGACGTCTTGGTCGCTAATCTTCAGTTCTGGTACTACGTCAGGATCCAAGAAGTCGCTCGCAAGAGCATCGCAGTTTCCGATGCGCTTCTTGGAGATGATGATGGGGATCGCGGTAACGTCTTTCATCGGCACGATTCCTTTTGTTTTGAATGCTGATATTAATTTGTTCGTCTCTGTTTCGTTCTCAGGACGATCGTTGTAAATGCCGAATTTAAATCGGTGGGCAAACGTCAAGATATTCAGCCATGCAACGCCAGCCTTACATTTAGCAACCGAGGTATCCAATCTTTGTGTCTCTTTCCCCAAGTCATTCTCAGGCGCTTCTGCTCTCACAGGTCTTGTATCCAATTGAAGGTTGGCTACCGATCCCACCTGATAAGCATTTAACATTTCATTTCAGTATGTCTTCTCATCTTCCTTAGAATTCGACTCACCACTGACGTTCCGGTCTTCTTTCCACCAGATCTTCTACCCTTGGGAGGCATTGGTAATGTATATAGCGATTGATGATGATGATTGTATCAACGAAACAAGGTTCGTCTCACTATCTGATGTCCTACAACTCAGATTGAAATATGCCCTCCGCCCTACACCCTTCCTCCCTCACCCGGCCTGACGGCTGCCCTTGGTTTGCAAATACATTGAGTATCCGCGAAGGTCACCTGACCTGATCACGTGACTATTTTTATTACATTTTAATCACATTTGATTTGTTTATATACCATAATATGTACCTATCGCCGCACTCACTACCGTTGTGAGGGCGGGTTATACATACAATTATATATAGTATACTTGCTACATTATAATTATGGGCGTACCATAATGTGTACCGCGTTCACTACTGTTTTATATGCGGCGTATATCCACATATTGATTCATAGCATGAGTATATCAAGCTAAGTTGATAAACCAACCAAGTAATAAAGACTTTATTTATGTATGAAGTATATACATGTATATACTTCACATAAATAAACTCTGTAATACATGGTCGGTTTATTAACTTAGCTTGATATACTCATGCTATGAATCAATATGTGGATATACGCCGCATATAAAACAGTAGTGAACGCGGTACACATTATATAGTATACTTGCTACATTATAATTATGGGCGTACCATAATGTGTACCGTGTTCACTACTGTTTTATATGCGGCGTATATCCACATATTGATTCATAGCATGAGTATATCAAGCTAAGTTAATAAACCAACCAAGTAATAAAGACTTTATTTATGTATGAAGTATATACATGTATATACTTCACATAAATAAACTCTGTAATACATGGTCGGTTTATTAACTTGGCTTGATATACTCATGCTATGAGTATTTTCTGGTTGCTCAGTGCTCTATATGTGTTGGTTATAATATTGTATTTAGACTATTTATTACTGTTTTGTAGGGCTTAAGGTAGATTATATATGAAGGTTTTGATGACCTACTTGAATATGAAGTTGTTTTTACGGGCCTTAGGGGTAACCAAACCACATTTTATACCTAACCCATTTACAGAAATCCTTATAATGCTCATATACTTTGCTTGATTTTTGTTTAATGTGAGGCGTAGCTTTAGGCGAAAACCTCGTTCAGACTGGGCTTGATTTTACTTGATTTTTGTTTAATCTGAAGCGTAGCTTTAGGCGAAAACCTCGTTCAGACTGGGCTTGACTTTGCTTTATTTTTGCTAATGAATTGTATGGTATTCGTTGACTATTGTATAGTACCGAGAACCGAGACACCGAGACACCGAGACAATACGTTTTTATCCTAAGCAACGAGAAAGCTAACTAAGCCTCTAAGGGGCGGGGGGGTGGTTTTGACTAACAACTTTAACAGGGGGGATCTAACGTATGGCAAGTCCTGTTATTGTTATACTTGACTATTGTATTGTTATTGTATTGTATGTTATCGTATAGTGTTGTCTTGTATAGTACTGTATTGTATGATATGGTGGTATATGGTGTTTGTTATCCTTGACTTGAGGCGTAGCTTTAGGCGAAAACCTTGTCAGGACTGGTCTTGACTTTGCTTTATTTTTGCGATTTTTACTATTGGATTGCTTGATTTTTGTTTAATCTGAAGCGTAGGTTTAGGCGAAAACCTCGTCAGGACTGGGCTTGACTTTGCTTGATTTTTGTCTGATGTGAAGCGTAGCTTTGGCGAAAAACTCGTCAGGACTGGGCTTGACTTTGCTTGGCTGGCGCGCACCCTCTGCGCGCCGCGCGCACTGAGGATGGGGTGAACTCCCTGGCTTAGAAACTTTACCTCTGGCTGGCGCGCACCTTCTGCGCGCAGTGCGCCATGAATTTGGCAGGCGCGCATCCCTAGGACGGGGTGTACTCCCTGCCTTAGAAACTTAGGTCCAATGTAGGTAATGGACGTGATGGACCGGCCTGATTCTGGAGTGGATCTTCTGGCGAAGGGGGTTCAGTGATGATCATAGGCATTGGAATGGCGCCTTGTTCAGTGTTATCTTGTACATTCGTCTTGGAGCTTCTGGCTTGGAAGGGCAACTTCACTTGCCCAGGGTCGGTGGCGTCAGGTGGCGACGGCGTATCTAGCTTCTGTATCTGAATGCCTATTCCGCGCAGCTCTTTCGGATCGAATCCCCAAGAACCCAGTAATGACCATGCGTGTTCGCCGATATCCTTTGGGTCGCTTGTAGCTCTACCGTTTGTGCTACTTAGCAGAGTTTGCTTGCTGAATGTCTCACAGATGCCGTGCCCCATGAACTAAACGGTGAACATTCATCAGCACCCAATTTAAATACAGCCCATCTTCCTGAATACCTTAGGTGGCTCAACAGGTGCACTTGGATCGCGTTTCATAATCTTCAAAGTCAAAGAACGTCCACACATGTTGATAGCATTCAATCTCCGGGAAACTTCTTCAGCATCTGGTGGATGAATGCCTTAGCTTGGTCGTCGTTCTCAAAACGTATTCCATACTAGGTAAAGTCAGAGATCAGCAAGTACACAACCAAAACTACTTATCAGCAACTCATGTTGATATCACACAAGACAGACTTCCTCGGTTTGTCAGACTCGAGTTTTCGTTCATCAATGCCACGGATCGCATTGTACAAAGTTTCGCCAGTAGTCTTGCCAAGCGCATCGCACAGTGCGGTTTTACTTTTCTTAGCGAGTTCGCCGAGATTTGTGAGTCCGAGTTTCTCGTTCGCTTTCTGGCGTGTGGAATGTCCGAAACCGTGGAGATCGTCGATATCTAACGGCGCGAGAACCTGTTCCATATCTTCTGATTTTAAGTGAAATGATCCCGCAGGCTTGGCCTTGCGTGTCGCGATGCGAGCAAGTTGTATGTTCTCCGCGATGCCAATGCTGACTATAGCTTGTGTCAGTAAGTAATGTCGGACACATCAATGTGAAGAACCTTCGCAACCTGTTCCTCTGACCGTATTTGTTCTGCAAGGGACCTTGCCGGATCATCCACGAATGCTAAGGAAGACGGTCGAATAGCGCACCGGGAAACACTCGTGGTGACCTCAATCAAAGCTTCGTCAACGGAGACAGCCTGGATATCATCCGCATGACGCATCAAAATGGTGTAGAAACGCAACGACAGCTGTTTGTATCTGATCTTTTATTGGATAGAGTATAATGAATGGAAAGACAAATACATACTTCTCGAACTCGTACGGTATAGTCATAAGATCAGGGCACAACCTACGTCCCTGCTGAAGGTTGAAGAGAGCTATCACTCGTAGCTCAATACATGAAAGAAATACGTGTGGCATACCTCATTCCATTCTTGATCCCAAATGACCTGGCTTCGTAGCTTGAACTGGCTATTTCGCTTGTACTCGATGCACCCCCTGTGCTCCCTTGCGAGTGACAAACGACAACCGGTTTGCTTCGCAACTCAGGGTGACTCAGAAGGCCGACGGAAACGAAAAAGCAATCAAAGTCGCAGTGCATCATAACACGCTTCAAGCTCGGGGCTTTTTCCTTTCCTTTCCTTTTTGATGGAGACCTCGCGGCGAGGTGCGCCCCACTCATGTTGGTACCACCACTCTTAGCCATGTCCTGAGTGTCGCCTATAGACTCATGTATCGACCAATTTTCAACTTCTTCTTGGGCTTGTTGAACCAAGTTTTTCAGCTCAGCTTTCCATGTGGACAGGTAGTGCAGTCGTGAGTGTTTGTAAAAACCCTCTACGAAATCTGGTGCCACAGAGGTATGTGCGGCTCTCCATTCATGATTAGCCATCACGTGCTCTGCTAGCGGGTTCGATGTATGAGCGGCGTATCCAGGGACGCGTGCAGCATCTTTGTACGTGCCAGGATCCGTCACATAGAGCGGTCGAGGTGAATAATGTGCCGAAGACGTGGGGTCACCAGCCTCAGGGGTGGCAGTGCCTGAATCAGGCGTTGCAGGGACCTCACTTGATAGCTGTTCATGCTTACGCATACCAGAGCGTCCTGCTGTACGTAAATCCGTAGACAAATAACTTTGAGGCGTGTGCGCTCCTTGAGATTGCTCGACCCTGGCCCCAGGTTTGAAAATGTAATTCCTCCAGTGAATTAGTGTCACTGCTGCGGCACTATCCACCAACCAACCAGGCCTCACGATCTTCATGTGCTTCCAATCTTTGATCTTCGTAGCCGTCAGTGAGCAAGTGATGATATGGGTCCTATGTAAGGAGTGATGAATCCCTCTGAGATGGCTGGAGTGATAGAAAAGGTGCAGGCACTAATGATTTCTTATCCAGGTAGGGCTGGAAAACACCCCCATGCATCACTATCAATTGACGTAGATCTTGAACTGAAGGATTTGTCCACCCGTTAATCTGTCAAAGTTGAGGCCCTGCATTCCTGCGGTAACAATGCAGATACGCACATATATTGAAAGACCACTAAAGATTTTTTTTCTGGCACCCACGTCTTGGCTTGCATCAAGGGTTGCATTTTATATCTGCAGTTTGGCGCACTTGCGATGCATGTACTCTCCGAAATGTCCAAAGCGAGATGCGCCGTAAATCTCAGGATTACCTTCAGTGTCACCAAGTCCATGGGTCAAGGTCCCGTGTGATGTCGCCCCAACTTGCTGCTCGTCACTTTCATCACGGAGACGCTTGCGATTCAGGGACTCTTGGGGAGCTGTGATTTGATCTCCGGGTAGCACCACGTTCCTGAGAGCCTCGAGGAACTCTGGATCACCGGGACCAAAAAGGTCGGAGGAATCAGTAGACGCAGACGATTGAAATGGTTTCACCATCAACCTCCGTAAGGCAATACAATGATTTAGGAAGAGGCAAGCATGTGGTCTCCGTGTCCTGTACGACAACCCGGTAACCAGTGAAGCAAGCGTTGTTTGTCTTTATTTGTTGGAGGTCCAACAAATTGCAAATAAACCACTCCACTCCACATTGCCATGTGGGTTAGCAGGCACGTTAACGTAGAATAAGTAGGCTCTTCAGACTATCGCTATGATACATTATAAACACTGTACAACAATAGACACATCATCTAACCAAGGTGAGTCCATGTTCAAAGTCAGAACACGAGATACGCTCTTCGGATCATTACCAAGCGCCTGCCAAAGCAGTCGGAGGGCCAGACTCTTTTCATCTAGCTCTCTTGAGTTACTGCGTGCGGCTGCACGAGCCCACTGATCAACAATCGCACGTTGATTTGTGCCACATATGTCTGTGAACCCATCTGAACAGAGTATAAGATATTTGCGAGGAGCTCGGGGGGATGGATCAAGGGGATAATGCGTGACTTCCGGCGTGGACGAAATATATGGAGGCGTATGGTTCCTCATCAAGAATTCTTCCCAAGGAGATGTGTCGTGCTGACCAGGATATAAATTATAGAGAATACGTCGGGTGAACTCGGGTGGTTGTTTGAAGGGGGTGTCTCCCAGACCTGTTCAATCATCGAGTAGGTCAGCGGATAGTAAAGTATGAAAATATGAATGTAACATGCATCGAAAGGGTGCAATAGCTCCAAGCACACGACTATCCACAATACACTCCGGCTCACCAGGGTGCTCATTCATGACGCGCTGGACCTCAAGCGGATTTTCCCCGTTATGAAATTGCGTCAAAACTTCCACGTTCCACGATTTTTGATCAGTCTCTGAGACCATCACTTGAATTCAAAAGTTAGCCGTCACGATGGACAATATCGTCACGCTTTACGTACGTCCTTGGCAGTCACCCAGGTTGGCAAGCCATAGATTTTGGTGATCAGGGTCAACAAGAGCTACGAGTGCAGTAGTACCATACATACACAGCCTTGCCTTCGTGTAATTTTGGCCTCCGGAAAGTTGATCATCGAGAACTTCCTGGATCTGCAAGTCCGACAAGCGAGATAAAGATGACAAACCGTCCGGGAAAAGTTCCAGGACGTCATTGGCGATGGCGTCATCAAAAGCGCGAATGGCCATCGAAAACATGTCCGCAATTAAAGGTGGCGGTACAACACGGTCACCGTGTTTCCGAGTGATCAACTCCAAGTGTTCCCGCACAATGATAGGCATGTGATGGGCCACATGCTCAACGGTATGGCTACCCAGGTGACCTGTGGATAATTCCTGGTAATGACACAATGCAATGACCAAGCACATTCTCAAAACTTGTGCCTACCATCAAAAACTGCAGACAGGGTCCAAACGCGTCCCTGAATATGTATCTGCTGAATTGCATAACGGTCTTGCGAGGGAGTCTCAGCGCAAGGTTGGAAGTTGAGGGCATCTGCACGCCACCGTCCCGTCGGGTCAAATTTGACGCTGTGGAGGTTGGAGGCTGCCGCCAGGTGATCCCAGGCAGCGTCATGGTTCAAATTTCGAAAGGGACGTGGCCAATCATCTGTAGGACTACACAGATTGCCAGGGATATCGCCGAAGGAGGCAAACGATGTAGGACCGGTATAGCAGGAGCATTCGGGGCTTCCACCCATGAGGCGCCAGTCACAAAAGAAGTAAGCGCAGGAGAAATGTGGGGAAGCGGAATCCCCACTTTGTTGTCGGACCGCTTATAAGTCGTTGCTGCTGTCATGTGCAGTACTGGGCTTTAAAGTTCAACATTAATTACAGCAGTTTGCATAATAAGAGAGGCCGGCGGTATTTTCCAAAAAAGCGTGCATTTGTTTTCGAAAAGTAGTCCTACAAAGATCGATTTTTATCTCAACAACGAAGCAAGCTATTTACATGGTCCAAGCGACAAAACTGATCAGAAAAATCGAACGCAGACGACCAGCGAAAAAACCAAGCGATTTGGTGAAGTTGGTGGTCACCTGCTCTCAGAGCCAACAGTCTACAACAACACTTTTTTCTCCGGTCAAACGTCTCCCTTACCCCACTATGAAAGGTCACACATCGTCGCAAGAACTATGCGAAATTATCATCCGAATGCTACCACTCCTTGACACGTCTGAAATCATGGCATACACTGGTCAAAGCAAATCGACAATAGAAAGGATTGCGCGATGCTATAAATTGACTGGGAAGCCGTAGAAAGTTAGAGGGGTAAGAATGGTAGAACTCGAATGATGGACTTGGAAGATATCGAGGTGCGTCCATATTCAATCTCTTTCTGTGCAAATTCTGACATATAAAAGTGCTAGATCTACAGACGACTCCAACGACATGCCTCAGACTCCATTCGGGGATGTACTCCAGATCGGTGGAGCTCTGATCTTAAGTCTGAGGTTGACGCATTCAAATATGACTCTCCAGCCTTTTACTCGCTGACTAGCGCCATAAAATGATAGGCATACATACAAAGATCTAAGGCATGCTCACGGTCTGAAATGAAGGTCCACGCTGACGATAGAAATGGTGGACATGCCCACTTCTGCGCATCCTTCAGGTGTCAACTTAAAGCGAAATACGACACTTGAAAAGACGGAGGGACAAGACGTAAAGTACCAGCACAACACTTTACTCAATCGCAACCGCATTGCTGAGCGCTTCGGTGACAGGGACGAGATAGAAGATAGGTCGAGTGCCAACCATAGTGATGCACGGAATAGTCATGGCATCAAGGGGGGGAGTGATCTGAGGATCCGTTTCTCATTGTTGTCTTGATACGCGGCAATCGCTTCTGCAATGACCTGTGGTTCTGGATAAGACCTACTGAATACGGTTTTGTCATCTTGCAAAACAAGCAAGATCATCGATCGCAGATCGAGCAGACACACATCTGTTTCGGCAACTCGCTGGTTATCGCCACAGATCCGTAGTGTAATATTATGACGTGCGGTGAGGATTAAGCCACGTTCAACGAAGCTGAGTATCTGGAGAGTTTTCTGAGCAAACGCGTCAATGAAACTTTCTTGAGTGACATTGGTAGCCAGGTCAAGATGGCCTAGATATTCGAAAACGGCGTCTGAGATATTCTCGTCATTGAGGCTGGGATTAAGGAGGGATGGATCTACACCCCCCAAGGGCGTTCCATGGTTTTGACGAAAAAACTGTTCAGGCGACTGAGGCGTGACGGTGATGTTGTATGCCATGAGATCGTTGAAAGTCCAATCACTACCAGACTTTGCAGACCGGATAAGGCGAGCACCGTCAACCATTTGCGATTGCACCTTTTAGGAGGGAGATCAGAGGAATATTAAGAACCCTATGATATTGATGAGCAAAACTCTCTCACCTAAGACCTAGCTGTTTCGTGTTTACTTGAGAGTTGTACAACAAGGGGCCATCAGCAAAACCGGAACCAGAGTTGTCCGGCAGCTCCCGGGAGGACTCTCACGCCACGTTGCTGACTTCACCATCGGTTGTCTTACATGACTCTGTGAATGTGTCAAATATTTTATCAAAAATTATTCGGAGACCAATAATATTTGAGTCTTAATAAGCCGTTGCTTTATTGAGCATCTTAAGCTTATACTATCATTACAGGGAGCAGACTCGGAAAGAACGTCACCTCGGGAACAACAGATACGATTCAAAAGTACAATGACGTCTTCGATAGGCTTATGCAAAGCTTCTGGGACCAGGTTGCTTCCGATGTAGTCATACCCGTCCATGACATAGCTATACATGTCCATGATATGGGTAAGTGTTCGAACGTCCTCGTCACTTGGCATATATTCACACCTTTTTAGAAGAAATCGGGCCTCGGCGGTATGATATTGCAGATGGCGCAGGACTAGATGCCAGAATGAAGGGACGCGCACGGAAATCCTATCCCAGATCACGGACTGGGTCAGCAGCACTGGGGACAACGTTCCAGGCGTGCTGCGGATATCTGGCCCTGCAGGCAAAGACAAATCGGCCATCGCCCTTTGGTCGGTGCTCTCTTTGTTGGCGCTCTCTTTGATTGGCGTTCGGGTTCCTGTTCGTGGACGCCAATGTCAAGAAAACACATCTCCTACTCTTGATTAAGGTGCGTCATTCTTGTCTGGTGTGGTCGCTACTTACGTGGCGGCCGTCAGGCCATCGCCCTTTTTAATGCAAATTAACATGAGGAGGAAATTATGCGTGTCCAAAAATGCTGGAGGGCAAACTGTAACCAGCGAGACCGTCCTTCAGCTCCCACTCACTTACTACGGTCCAAGTGTGAGTGGTTTTGTTTGCACATTCGTTTCTATGGCCGAAGAAATGTGTTTCAAGATAACTATACATTGTGTACTATACTGATGCCCTCACCTTCCAGATTCCCTCAGGCAGTACGGCGCTTGGACTTACGGTGGTCTCACCTCGCCAGCAGCTTCCACTTCCTCTCTAACGTCCTCTCTAACCGTGACATCCTCCACCTTCACCCCAACATCATCCTATCTGCATCGTCTTCATCATCCTATCAGTCTACATCTACATCCCCTTCCACCTCTGCAACATCAAATCATTTTTTGAACGCAATTGCCTATGTCATACTAGGACGACTACAGGGGCGCGGACGAAAGACCGTACACCATAGAATACATAGGTCAAGTTAATAAAATATAATATCATCTCAACCATCCTCGATATTAGCCTCTTCTCCCTTAAGGTACAAGCCCTTTTCCAGTGCTAAACGCATCTGCCCAGCGCACGTCAGCAAATGCTGACGTGGCTCGAACATATGCGAACGACACCTGAAGGCGCCAGAGTGAGCGAAAAGGAGTGGAGGTACAGGCGAGAGCAGACACACGGCTTGCTAAGTATACAAGTCCCTTTCGTGAACCGTCCATCGTTGTAGGCGTTCGATGACAGCATCATACATGTCATCCACAGATCCTACATGTCATACTAGGACGACTACAGGGGCGCGGACGAAAGACCGTACACCATAGAATATGTGGACTCGAATTGGTTCAAAGGAAAGCGGAGCAAACACGTAGAAGAAATGGAACTTGCTCGCATGCGTGCTAAGCTTGGTACAGTTTTCCATTCTTCCTGTCGACAACTAACAATTAGTTCATGTTAGTTCTTACGCGCCCTCAACGAGACATTTTTGATCAAGTACAGCAGTTTGTATTGCAAAACTCCAGGAAACCCTTACAGCACCGTACTGCGGCCCTGACAATGCCTGATACGTTTCCCGCTCGGGAACGGAAGTTCATCAGCACCCTGGCGGAGGAGTTGCATCTGTCGGTTACATGGAATGAGTACGATGAAGAGGATCAAAATCTTGTCACATGGCGGCTCCCAGGATTTTTGGACGAACCCTTGGCAGAAACTGATCCAGAGCAGGCTAACGGAGACAGTAATAGTGAGAGCGAGTAGGAAGATGTGGAGGAAGATGATGATGAAGGTAGGGCTGCAGTAGATCGAGTGTCAAAGAAATTCGACAAGGCCCCTGTGGTGGATGATGAAGAAGGTGGGGGTTTTGACGCACGACATGAACAATCCATCAACGACAAAATGTCCGAATGGAAGAGAGGATATTACAAGGTGCGTCCCCGCCTTGTATACCGTTCGTCAGACCAACCGGTTGCACGACAGGAGAAACTTGGAATCTCCTATGATGACCCTAAAGAGATGGACGACTTGATATACCGCTACGCAGAGGGTCTACAATGGGTTATGCATCACTATTACAGTGGGATCGCCTCCTGGGGCTGGTTTTACAATTACCATCACGCCCCGCGGATATCTGGTACTTTTTACATTCCCTGTCCTCATTGTGCTATGTTCACATTTTCTTCAAGATTTACGCGACCTTGGTGACAAGTCGTTCATGTTCGAGCTGTGTAAACCTTTCCGTCCTTTCGAACAACTGATGGGCTTCCTCCCGTCTGCAAGCATGGAACATATTCCGATAGCATATCAAGTATGTTCAGTGGCCTGTGTCATGCATTAGACTAATCAACCATAGGACCTAATGCACGATCCAAATCCACCGATATTGGACTTTTACCCTCTTGAATTTGAGCAAGACTTAAATGGAAAGAAGCAAGAATGGGAAGCAATCGTTAAGATTCCCTTAATTGATGAGCAGCGGCTGTTACGAGCAATGAAATGTGAGTAGCAAATTCCGCTTTTTGGTTGTAGTTCGTCATCGTCCCATTTGTGCAGCTCGAGAACATAGGTTGACCCCAGAGGAACGCCGCCGCAATGGGTTTGGAACCAGTACCAAATTTATCTTCAGTCCTGGAGAGTCCACAGTCTATCCTTCATCGTTACCGGATTTCTTCCCTCCTATATATCGTTGCACATGTAAGATGGAATCCTTCGACCTTCCAACTCTTGATGGACTCCATCTCGTCCCTGGACTATGCGAAGGTGTATGCCTCGGTGCAAAAGCTCTCGCTGGATTCCCTTTGTGGGTACATTACCCCACACAGCACAACTAGGCTTTCACGGTGTCAATGTACACGGTTCGTTCCGAAAGCCGCAACAAGTCAATGGCAGTTCACATACAAAATCCTCACGAAAACCGCAAGGTAGAGGATATCGCCCAGGAAATGGTTGGCAAACGCACTTTCATCGGTTGGCCTTTCTTGCAAGAAGGGCTGGTCACGGCCGTGTCCGATTCATTGTTCAAGTACGAGAAGTTGGTACTCGTGCCTGGTACTCTGGCGAAGGTTGTTTCCAATCCGCATTCCCACCAGAGCTTGAGCCATTGGAAGGGAAAAGCTGAACGGATTGAGACGCTATATTCGAAGAGATGTGGAGTGATTACTGGTGCACGTCCGTCCGCTAAAAGGTGCGTGCTGGTACTTTATGGACGTCCGCTCTTTACACATTCGTGCAGGTTTGAAACGCTTAGAATCAGGCGCATTGGTTAAAGACTACGAAGGACCCGAAAAAGAACTCGAACAAGCCGTCCAGATGGTCATTTCAGAAGTTGCATCCGAAGATCCCAGGTTCATCGAGAAGGATGCTCCACCTCTGTCGGAGGAATTTCCTGACGGAACGAACATTTTCTTCCTTGGCGAACACGCGTATGGTGTGGCTGCCCAGGTGTCTTCAACTACTGACAGCGCTTTGTCTGTTGTTCTGGCAGTATGTCACAATGCCCTACCACAATTTATCTTTCTAAATGATCTCGTAGTTCTTCCTTTCAGATAATACGGAGAATAACAAGTTCAAGATTATTGTTGATAGTCGTATTTCACAGCACTACTTGCCATCGTTCAAAGCAGCTTCCACAATCGGAATGTCACCCAGAGCGCTCTCCAAAATCACGTCAAGCTTCATGGTTCCCTCCGATCATCAAAAGAACAATCTCGGACTGAGCATCAAGTTCGAGGCCAAGGGCTTGAAAGTTATTGACTACTCACGGAAGGCTGGTCGTTATTGGGAGTTTAGCGAGAAGGCAGTTGACCTCATTCGTGAATATAAGGTTGGTCCTGTCTGGACCAAGGGGGCGACAAGCTGTTGGATTTGCCCGACAATTCCTTGATCTCATCTCTAGGATGATAGATATGGCTTGCGCTACGGACATCTTTGACTTTCACGCTGATGCTGGGGTCAAGGAAGTAAAGTCGTGGTTCAAATCGAAGGGGGTCCGAGATCTTGAGCCAGTTTCCCTATTCTCGGACAGCCTAGCGAAGGTATGGAATCGTCGTTTATCCCGAGTCACGTTTCATTCAAAACTGTCTTGAGAGCACTGTCAAAGAAATTGAACAGGCTGCCGATGACATCAATAAGAACAGGTCCAAAGCTGGAATCAAGAAAGCCATTGTGAAGAATATCAATATCCCTCGTCACGCAGTTCTAAAACCATCGCACGCTATCTATCAACTCCAGAACCAGCGCTTTGCCTTGGGAGACAGGGTAACTATGGTTCAAGATTCAGGTGGAGTTCCGTTGTCTGCAAAGGGTGTTGTCGTTGGGTTGAATACAAAGTCGATGGATGTCGTGTGGGATGTGCCATTTATGTCTGGTACAACGCTTGGGGACAAGTAGGTGGAACGCTATGGTGTACGGTCTTTCGTCCGCGCCTCTGTAGTCGTCCTAGTTTCTCATGAAACCACTAGGGAAGCCCTCAGGGTCAATTGTAAGACCTGTTGTCATCTTGATAGACGCGGTGGACCGTGTTGCATGAGAAGGTAGAGAACTGACTGACAAGAAGTGATTACTGTACATGTGACCAGACCAAAACGATAATCAAATAGTATTATTCACGAGCATCAGCATCTAGTAAAGATGAGGCCCTGGAAGAATTTTTAGCCCAAAGTGTGATTGCATCTGTAGACCAGATGCCTTCATGATCATCTAACTTAGTTTTGGGTCGTTTCGAGAGATGTAAGAGTGCTTGGCGAGTGAGAGAACCTCCGAGTCCATTTGTGCGGGGCGACAGTGTGCGTTTGAGATTCCCTAGTAAATGTGCATTGTTACAGAACTGGGTTGTTGGGAGAGTTCAGTGCGTACGTGTTTTGGATCTCGTGGTACGTGTGGGTATTGGACCTGAGTCGGCCTGTTCCCTCTTTCTCTTACCAACCCTTTCTGCCTTGTCCCTCTGCCTCCAAGCCTCAGCAGCACTCCTGGCGCCCTGAAAAAGATTCCAAGTATCACACAACAGCATAAGTCGCTGTTGAAATTCTCGAGACTCGTCCGTCGGTTGTGGGTAGCGTTCCAGAACAAGCCGACCAATTTGATCTCGGTCGCACTTTGGCCCTGCGTTTATGACAACAAACGGAGGCGTGATATGAGATAGAAGGGGCGGAAGATCAGAGTAAGGATATGGATAAGTTATTGCTGATTGCTCTTGCTCTTGCCTCGTAAGCGTTGTTGCGGGGTAGTTGGCCACCATGGTACATTGCCTCAACCTTCGGAATTTCCACTGCATGAAAGTGAGTATTTCAGTGGTTGGCAATACTATGAGAAACCTACCTTTTGTTGAAAAGATAGAGGGGCCTCACCAGATGACACCAAAACGACGCAGCTCTTCCCGCGTACTCGTGCGAACCTCCATGAGTAGCCTCCACGGAGGTCTCTATTGAGGTTATAGCAGCAAGACCAATCGCGGATCCAAATTGAAGCGCGCCGTTAAACATAGCACCAACTGTGCTGGACATGGATGAAGGTGCAGCTTGGAAAATAGCGATACTATGAAGCAAGTAAACCGTGCTCGGAAGACTGCTATTATTTGAAACTTACTTCGTATGTGAGAAAGCAACCATGACTCCGGCGCTGCCAAGTACAAATGCTGGGAATACAAATGGCCAATAGTTTTCGGGCTTTCCCCCACCGAGCGCCAGCAGTAAGGTGGCGACCATGCACAATGATAGACCAGTAAGGATAATCCACTTCGGACTGTAGATACGAGAGAATGATCCAGTGCAGCTCGCAGCAAAGGCTACGATACCGAGTGGCAACCTAGAGAACAAAGAATCTTGATGGTTGGCGATATGAAGTGACAGCGAATACCTTACATGTGAACGGCTGTCGACATCACTGACCAATGAAACACGGTTTGCCACATGATACTAAAAATAAATAAACATAACCCCACTCCACCAAAAGGATGGCAAAAGTGCAGTGGCCAACAGAACAGAGAAGTTGTTGTAGAACCATGTCCGTGGTGGTCTGGTACAAGATCAGCCGGTGATTGATGCTAAGATTTCCGTTGACATACATGGCAGCTCGGTCCGCAGGCAAAAGTGTTTCCCAGTAGAAAAACCCAGCTATCATTATAATTGAAATGATCAGGAGAATCAATACAACCGGGGATTTCCAACCATCAGTGGAACCGGATGTCACGGCAAAAATCAACAAGATGAAGGAAACTATCAAAGTTCGTAAGCGACGCAAAGAAAAGTATGCTGAAAGATTTATACCAGTCAAGACGCCTACGCCGACCAAATCAAGGGACTTCCATTTTGCCCCTTTAGGCTTACGACTGCCTGCAGTCTCTCCGATTTGTGACGGTATCATGAAAATACAAATCAGCCGCGCATGCCACAAACCAGAAGACTCAATGGTAAGACACCCGTTGAACGAACATTGCACCGACCACAAGACCGCCCACTATGTAAAGGAACTATGAGGGTTGTCTTACGATATGCGGGATGCTCACTGTTGGCCACCGCACCACAGCCTGCAAAGAACCATACTGCCCGAGCCTGTTCGAGTGGATCTGGAAATACCTTGACCAATAGTTTCAGAGCAGAGGGAATCGTCATCGCAGAAGCTAAGAAGTAACCTTCATCAGTCAGAACCAACACACCAGCGAGAATGATCACCTATTCCAGTGATTGCTCTCAGAACAAGGATAGGAACTGTGGTGTAAACGAATCCTGCGCACAACGAGAGGATACCAAGAGTGGACACTCCTCCAATGAATACAGTTTCTATGAACCATTAGATTAGCATGTACGTCAGGTATGCTAGGCAGCACAGTACTAACTTGGGTTGTATACGTCACTGAGACGGCCACTCTAAAACTATGCATTGAAGTGCAAATCAGGACTTTACGGGATGGACACGCACGATAAGTAGGAATGATGAAAAAGTTAATCGGAACCCACTAGACACCCAAGTGGATTGAATTTCAGTCATACCCATGGATGCCTCAAGTGCAGGAATCGCAGATAAGAGAGCCGACATACTCAAGGTATCTATAAATTGAGTAAGACAGAACATGACTAACAAAATGAGTTTGCGGGCAAGAGAAAGCCTTTGGGGTTCATGAATATTCGTGGAGAGGGGCAGAAGTGATGACATTGTCCTGAAAAAATGCAGACAACATTGAAACGTTGCAGACTATGTCGCAGTATTATAGTGAGATAGGTCAGGGACGTACTAGCTCGCGAATGGCAATCGAGCCAGACCCTGAGACATGCTGCGAAGCTCTCAACCATCGGAGGCGAATGGCTGGATGCTTATTTACTACTCGAGCCAGAATTCTGCGGGCTGAGGGCTTGAAGTACGGCGCGAAGCTCAGAACGTGGGCCTCGCGATTGTCAAAAGAAGCAGAATTCTTCTGGAAAGATTCCAGAGTCTGAACCCTGCTTACGGGAGCCTTCCAGAGGCCTATATATAAATATATGATTCAATGAAATCATCGAACGCTTGTATGATGGCCTGGTACCGTGACGAGCTGCAAAAGGTTTGTGTAATACGAAAGTTTGAAAACGATTTATGAGAGGCATACCAGAGTTCAACTTGATCATTCGATGGGTCTTTGCAGCGAGTCCGAGGCAGGATGTACCATTACGATGCCTGCGTACTTGTATTCTTGAGCCGTGGCTTCGCCTTCAGCTCGGACAGGATATGTGATTCTAGCCGAAACCCGAGAGGAACTTTGGATCAAGTCGTGGAGTCGGACTACGTGACAAAATTGACAAACAGCCGAATACTTGGTGAGAACCAACACGTATATTGCAGGTCCTCCTCAGTGAAAAGCGGCAAGAAAGGAATCACGGCGCGAATTAAGGCCTGATATATGTTATATGTCCATCGCGGCCACTGCTGACAATTCTATATGGAGAAACCTTGTCGTAAAGGTCTGGTGGGCAATCTGTCCAGTACAAGATGAACAAATAGAGCAGAAAGCGATACATCTACACACCTCGAAGAGCAAAACGATCTGGTGTTAGGGGTCAAAAGTAGTTATTGAGTCTTGCTTCTGTCAAGCCGATCGAGAATTCTAACACTTACATTACGTAGAGCGTCAGGATAGTACGCTTTCTCAGAACCCAACCAGTTCTTCAGCTTATTGGCAGTATTTATATACTCGTTGACGTCTTTTGATGCAAGCCTGGTTGCAAAGACCGGGGAAATCTTCGCGTTGGCGGCGACGGCAGTCTGTGGACGAGAACTCATGATGAAGTCCTTGGATGCTGATGAAGCCGCAGAAAGCTGTTGGACTACACGGAATTGACTATCTGTAAAATATTCAAAGGCTTAGACGCCCCATCAATCTTGTGGTCGTTATAGTTGTTCCCCTTTGCCTCCGCTCCATTCTCTTCCTTCTCGGGAGCTTCCTCGATCTTCGACGCTTCTGTCTCGAAAAAAACGTTGATGAACGTGTTCCCAATAATCTTACGTTTTTGCTCCGGATCTTCGACACCATGAAGTCGGGAGAGGAAGAGCTCAGAGGCATCCACCACGGTCAGGTTGACGCCAAGATCTTTATTCAGCATGTCGTTGACTTGTTGTGCTTCGTTCAGACGAAGCACGCCGTTGTCCACCATGATTGCATGGAATCTGGTATGCGAGTAAGATACAAGTCACGAAAAGAACGTAGGGGCGCACCTGTCGCCGATTGCTTCGTGCATTAACTTGGCTGCAACAGTGCTGTCGACGCCTCCGCTGACTGCGCCGATCACACGTCCTTTCGGGCCACATATCTCTCGGATGCGAACGATTTCCTTGCCAATAAATTCCTCCTGCAATCACTGTGAACATGACAATAAACGTAGCACCGTGATTACTTCACCATTGTCCAGTTTGGTCGGCATTGGCATATATTCAACACAAATCGACCAATGAGCTGCCTTCCCTGCGGTGAATGTGTCACCTCTGGATGGAACTGGATGCCATAAATCGACTTGGAGTTATGTGCGATGGCGGCATAAGGAGCAGTGTTCGTCCGTCAGATGACATGGAAGTCAGGAGGCATAACAGACAGTTGATCTCCGTGTGACATCCAGACCTTATCGCAAGTCAACTCGGCTTATGACAGACGAAACGAAAAACACGCACTTGCATCTGATCGCCGAGTCTTCGAACAGGGCATCGACGGAATTTCCAGATCCACTGGACCTGCTAATCTGAACCTCTGCAAGCCCGTATTAGCGATGATCGCATTTTGCTACCTGTCCCTTATAATGGCGATGTAGACTAATGGGTTGATGAAGACGATGTAGATGTCGCAGAGGATGATGTTGGGGTGGAGGTAAAGGATGTCACGGTAGGTCGGGACGTTAGAGAGGAAGTGGAAGCTGCTGGCGAGGTGAGACCACCGTAAGTCCAAGCGCCGTCACTGCCTAAGGGAATCTGGAAGGTAAGGGCATCAGTATGGTACGCAATGTATAGTTATCTTGAAGCGCATTTCTTCGGCCATAGAAACGAGTGTGCAAACAAAGGTACTCACACTCGGACCGTAGTAAGTGAGTGGCAGCTGAAGGGCATTCTCGCTCGTTACAGTTTGCCCTGCACCATTTTTGGACGCGCATAATTGCCTCCATTGCGGAATAGAGTTCCTAGAAGGAAATTCTGCGTGACCAACCAGTAATCAGAGGAGGTAGGGCGTGATAGTAAAAAAAGACATACAATGAGTGTCATGACCAGCGTGTACAGGATGATAACGAATATAAACAAATTAAAGAAATGAACTCCGTCGTGTGCAAGCCCAGCCATCCAGTATGTGCTGAAATCCTAGATCAGTCCACAAGTATGGATGATGGAAGTGAAGCAACTTGCATGGTCGTTAAACACCCATGCTTCGATTGTAGAGACGGGTGGAAGGTGAGAACGAGGCCTGTCGATGTTTGGGGGAAGCTGGTAAGGCGCACGTGGCTGAAAACATGTTTTCAGGAGTCGGTAAACCTCCTGGAGGGTTGGTACTAGTAAAAGAACACTCATCTGAGATGGAACATGGGTGCAAGCATGCTTGACATGCGAAAAGTACGCGAAGTAGTGTTAGCGGGCCTAGTACAATCGTCTAATCGACATCAGGAACCAACCAAGAATCAAAATGACCTAAGCCACAGTTGCTCATAGTTTACACAAGGAACTTTACAGCATGCAGATGGAGTAAGTGGAGGGCAGGAATAGCATTGGTGTTGGTAGTTGCAGAAGCGGCAGCAAAGACAGATAGCCTTAGGTACCGCAGCAGCGGGCATTTAGACCTGCAGAAGCAGCTTTCAAGTACCGCAGAAACGGTTTTAGGACCTGCAGAAGCAGCTTTCAAGTGCCGCAGAAACAGCATGAGCACCTGCAGAAGCAGCTTTTGGTACCTCAGCAACGGTATTAGGACCTGCAGAAGCAGGCCTTAAGTACCGCAGAAACGGCATGAGGACCTGCAGAAGCAGCTTTCAAGTACCGCAGAAACGGCATGAGGACCTGCAGAAGCAGCTTGTAAGTACCGCAAAAGAAAAACGAGAAACGAGAGACCTGCAGAAGCGCTTTAAGTACCGCAGAAACGGCATGAGGACCTGCAGAAGCAGCTTTTAAGTACCGCAGAAACGGCATGAGCACCTGCAGAAGCAGCTTTAAGTACCGCAGAAACGGTATTAGAACCTGCAGAAGCAGCTTTTAAGTACCGCAGAAACGGCATGAGGACCTGCAGAAGCAGCTTTAAGTACCGCAGAAACGGTATTAGAACCTGCAGAAGCAGCTTTAAGTACCGCAGAAACGTTATTGAAACCTGCAGAGGCAGCTTTAAGAACCGCAGAAACGGCATGAGGACCTGCAAAAGCAGCTTTTAAGTACCGCAAAAACCTGATGATCAATATATGAGACGATGTGAGCTAGAACACAAATCCCGAACCTGGGAACCAAAGTCAAGAATAAGGATGGTATCGAACTGATCGTGTATTTCGGCCATTTTGTATGATTGAGAAACGCGTTTCCATTGAGAGCAGGGACGGTTTCCTTTTGAGAGCAGGGACGACTGCAGGTCGTGGGAGGCGACACGCAGCAGTGACGCAGTGACGACTGCAGGTCGTGGGAGGCGACACGCAGCAGTGACGCAGTGACGATGCTGTAAAGAGAACCAGTGACGCCGGGTGTGGGAATGGAAAAGAAGCAGTGACGGAGGCTGTGAGAAGAAAAGAAGCAGTGACGCAGGGACGGTGCTGTAAAGAGAACGTAACATCGGAAGGAAAATCCGAGTGATGGGAAAAAAAAGAAGCAGTGACGGTACCATAAGAGGCAGGAGCGGTGACGGTGACGATTACGGGGGCGTAGTCGCGAAAACATATAGATATAATATCGTATCGCTTGAGCCGAGACACCGAGACACCGAGACAATACGTTTTTAGCCTAAGCAGCGAGTCAGCTAACTAAGCTCTAGCTCTAGCTGGTGGGGGGTGGTATTGAACCCTAGCTCTAACTGTGGTGGTCGAGCTGATTGCGTGTATTGGGTGTTTTTCTTCTATCTTAGCTTAGCGTCTCCCTCTATCTATGGTCGTGGTCTGTCGTGTTCCTTGACTTGTCTATTGTATGGTATCTTGTTGTATCCGTGACTTGACTCGGTTACTCGGTCATCGTAGTCTGTGGTGTGGCGTTTCTTATCCTTTTCTTTTGCTGTCAGAGTCTTGACTGTCGTATCGCTTATCGTTGTCTTTGTCTGGGGTGATGCATAGGCTGGTGCAAAAACCTTGTTCAGACTTTGCTTGACTTTGCTTGATTTTGCTTGATCTGAGGCGTGGCTTTAGGCGAAAACCTCGTGAGGACTGGGCTTGACTTTGCTTGATTTTTGTTTGATCTGAAGCGTAGCTTTAGGCGAAAACCTGGTCAAGACTGGGCTTGACTTTGCTTGATATTTGCTAGTGGATTGCTTTATTTTTGTTTGATCTGAAGCGTGGCTTTAGGCGAAAACCTCGTCAGGACTGGGCTTGACTTTGCTTGATTTTTGTTTGATATGAAGCATAGCTTTAAGCGAAAACCTCGTCAGGACTGGGCTTGACTCTGCATGATTTTTGCTATTGGATTGCTTGACTTTGCTTTGTTTTGTTTCATCTGAAGCATGGCTTTAGGCGAAAACCTCGTTCGGACTTGGCTTGATTTTGCGTGATGTTTGCTATCGAATGGCTTGATTTTGCTTGATCTCATGCGTAGCTTTAGGCGAAAACCTCGTCAGGACTGGGCTTGATTCAGCATGATTTTTGCTATCGAATGGCTGATGTGAGGCGTAGCTTTAGGCGAAAACCTCGTTCAGACTTGGGTTCATTTTGCATGATTTTCCTTGATTTATCGCTGTTGTATTGCTTGTCTCGCTATCATAGTCTCTTGTCATGGTATCGCTTGACTTGCTGCGGTGACGTATCGCTTCTGCTTTTCTTGATTGTCTTCCTTATCGTAGCGCTAGTCTGGGGGGCGACGCGTGGGCCGAGGACAGGATCTAGCTTTGACTCGACTTCATTTTGCTGATTTTATCGCTTCTACTTTCCTTCATCGTCTCCCTTATTCTTAGCTTGTCTCTATGCCGAGACAATGAGACACCGAGACAATACGTTTTCAGCCTAAGCAGCGAGTCAGCTAACTAAGCTCTAGCTCTAGCTGGTGGGGGGTGGTATTGAACCCTAGCTCTAACTGTGGTGGTCGAGGCTGATTGCTTGATTTTTGCTGTTTTATTGAAAAATCATTTTAGCGTACGCGTATGCTACTCGTGACTGTAGATGATGCTCCGTCTGGACTGGGTGTCCGGTTGCGTCTGGCATGTCACGTCTTTCCTTGATTTTGCTCGATTTTTGCTATTTTTTGTGCTATTTTTTATCTTCTTAGACTAAAAATCATTTTAGCGTACGCGTATGCTACTCGTGACTGTAGATGATGCTCTGTCTAGCGCTGGTGGACTGGGTGGCTTCTTGCATCTGGCATGTCACGTCTTTCCTTGATTTTGCTTGATTTTTGCTATTTTTAATGCCATTTTTTATCTACTTAGACAAAAAATCATCTTAGCGTACGCGTATGCTAAAGTCGCCCCTATTCATCAGTCCCTGGGATCGTGTCGATGAATACTCTTTCCAAGGGTGGCTTGTTGTCTCTGATACATTGAATCATGTCTAGTTGGTCGTTGGCAGGCTCTGATTGCCTGTGCGCACACTCTGGTTGACTGTGCGCATCGGTGCGCATCGATGCGACCTCTCTGATTGGCTGGCGCATCGATGCGACTGCGCAGGCGCAGGCCGTATAGAGCTGCACCGCCCGGTACATTAACATAGGCTGGAGAATATGTACCGCTAACTTTTAGTACCATGATATTTTTTGTTGTTCGGTTGCAATTCACTATCGCTTTGTATTGATCCGCATGCCATAATCGCAAAATTGCTCAAATTTTATAACCAGGGGTGAGTAAAACAGACCAACGGTAGGACCCTGGTGACAAATTTGGTGCTACTGGTTACATTAGGTAGGCTCTAGATGGCATCAGTACAGCCATCAAGTTCCTGAGATGCTATGATTCAAAAAGGTACTCCTTGTTGCCTAAGCTTAAAGGATAACTTATCAAAATTTGTATCCTTCAACTGCTACAGCGCTAGCCATCAGATTGTGCACACCGGGCATTTAAAACTGTACTAAATGCGGTAGCTATCTGAATCTGGTTGTTAACCGAGAAGGCGGCTTTACGTGACCGTTCTGGTGATGCCACGTAATGTGAGCGCCTCAGTGACTGGTGTAGTGAAGGTTTCGGCTATAGACGGCATGGTCTTGAAACGTTTCAAGATGGGCAGAGATAGAAGCATCAGAGAAAACAACGATGACGCGTCTGAGTAATATACGAACATGTCTGGAACGATCAGGATACTGTGTACGGTAAGTAAAAAAAGAAGACGATAGGGAAAATGCCACATTCAACACTTTGGAAGGTCAACCCTAACTTCGCGATCGATGAAGTCGGCTAAGCTTTTGAGGGTAAAAAATAGTCTGGGATCTTGAAATTACGCACGGAAGTGTGGTGAACCACTACCACCAGCTCACCATCACCCACGCTCTGCATTCTCAGTGCAAGTTTGCAAGTTCTTGTGACTGGAGCTTAAACTCCTCCGCAGTTATCCAAGGTGCTCACCAGTACAAAACTTCTCCAGTGTATCTTGCTTGAAAATTATTTTACAGACTATGTCAGAGACAACCTGCCGCAGCTGCAATTCTACGTACAGCATCCCATCCGAACCACGTGCAGCCCGGAAGGTCAAGGACGATCATTCGAAGCAGTGTTCTTTCGCAGTTAAAAATTGCAAAGGTTTTCCAGTTGCGTTCGTGGACGGGAAGTTTTGCTGTCCCTTTAGATATAACGGATGTCTCTTCTCTGCAAAGATTGATCCTGTTAGAAAGCACCAATGTAGCTTTGGACCTGTTACAGGTCATACACCACAGACGGTCTATGGAGATGCAGCTTCTTTAAGGCCAATCGAGTTGGGTCAATACATAGAGACCAATTATGGAGATACCCTGCGTGGTGCTAAAAAAGTGGCTGGCACACCATCAGTATGTGACAACCACCTTCACCGTTCCAGCTCTTGAATATAGCTTTTTTAGGGTGTGGAGTCTGTGGACGCGAGTTCGGCTAAAATTCCCTCCTGTCAGACTCAAGTAAACACTCCCGATGCTCAGCCTGCTGCTGTGAGTTTAACAAGTGGCGAGGATACGGTAAGTCTTATGCACTCTGATGCTCATATCTGTAATTGTGTATTTGATGTATCCTAGGGCGAAAAACGCACTAGTGCTCAAGATGATGTACCACAAGAGATGCACTCTAAGGACTGTCTCACTGCACGAGGATCAGCACCAGCACTACCGGGGATGACGGCAGAAACGACAGTAGCGACCGCAATGGCAGCGATTCCAGTGCTGACAGCATTCACGACAACACCAGGGACAAGCCTGCTGCGTCACGGCAACGTTGAGGCTGAATCCGACCGTTCTTTGCAACATGACACTGGAATTGAAAACAGCCCATCCCGGCCACAATGCGCGGCTAAAAACGACAGTGATTGTAGCGCTATATATGGTTCAAAACTTCCTGGTGGCTCAGAGAGATCAGAATCTAACCAGGGGCCGGCAGAAATCCAAATTCCGCAGGTTAATGTTGATGATCCTTGTGCCACGTTATCCAGGTTCAGGAGCTGGAAGGGATGTCCCTGATGACAAGCTTTCAACCTGACCTCAAGCTGTTTGTCTGCGAGCGATGTCGGTTTGCAGTCTGGGCAGATCATCTCACAGGACACATCTTTAATAACCATAAATCACTTCTCCCACAATCGATAAAACGGCCCTTGGTTGACGCTGCAGTGACTCGAGCGCACGACAGACTTCAGGCTGCGCAGTCACATCAACTGAAGGTAGCCCTACCACAGCGCCTTCTACCCCCGCTACCTTGGCTACTTGAGCCTGTACAGGGTTACCGATGCTTCCATTGCCCTTATGTTGCTGCGTCCACTGGCACAATTTCAATCCATAGCAAGACGTTACATCCTGGTAAGGGGCACTGCGCTAGTAAGCACACCAGCGTATTTTGGTGCAGCGTCTCTTTTCAAGGGCACAGTACTTTGTTGTACATGCAATGCTACAGAGCGTCGGTCCAGATCATCTCTTTGCCAAGTTTTACTCAATGCTACCAGCCCGGTACCTCGACGGAGCTTTTATAGATGGAGATATGTCAAAAACATCAGATCCTGGTGACTTGTCACCATTTTTGACCACTACCGGATGGGCTCAGGCAACTGAAGGATATTCTATGCATGGAGTACGCGCTATGTCAAACTCCAAGGTCGAAATACTGGACATTCATCTCCTGGCTCGCATCAAGGGGTTGGGCAAGAAATATCTTTCCACCATTTCCTCGACTTCAGATATCGAACCTACTCTTTTAGATGCTCTCACCAGCTGGCGGACTCGATAGTAAGATTTTTACGTCATCATACAGAACCCAGACTTGCTAACAGAATATTAAGCCGCCCATTCCAAATATTGCAGGAAAAAGATTCGATTGAGAACTATGGGCTCCATTGTGATCGGCTGGTGATGATGATCTTGCGCGCTGTATCCTCTCAATCATCATCTATAGAGGGGACTGTAGGTGGCCCGGATGTCGTAGATGCTCACCTCATGGATGACAATACTGAGGAGAAGGTAGATGATGATGGCGAATGTGATGATGGCATGTACCCCCCTCAGGATTGGGAGGATATGGACTTTGTTGATGAGGTAGACGAGGATGCCTCCGAGTCATGGCCGGAAAGCGATCTGACTGGGGAAGAAGACCACGAGGAATCTGCAGATTTGGATTTATCGGAAGATCAGGCTGTTTATCAGATAGAACTGAACAGCGTTCAGATCCGACATGCTAAGACGTTGAGGGGGTGTTGTACAGATCCGAGTTCGTCCGAAGCTTGGCTTATGGATGCCTATCATTCTGTTGTACTGTCCGTCTTCACCACCAACTCCAAGCATGCCTTATACGGTCCTCTACATTCACTGGTAGACTCCTTTATTATGTCTACCAGCATCGATATGCAGGGACGTTTTGTTCCGCCGCATCTCATCTCCAGTCACTTGGCCAAGTTAATCTATGCTGCCATGTTTTCCATCCTGACGGAAGTAATGAAGACTCCCGACCCATACCAGTAAGGTGCATATTATTAGACACGAGCAAGCGCTAAATATGTCATACACCTAGAGCGTTCATGAGTTCCATGAAGCAGTGGATGGAGCCCGGCATGCGAACCCCGTTTTGCTGTGTCCGACGATATTCACGCCTCTGCTATGCGCTATGCAGAGCTCACATTGCTCTTCCTCGACTTCAGTTTGCCACAGTCGACAGCCCTGACTTCACATTCGATGGGAAACCCCTCTCCGTCACCTCCATGACGAGAATGTATCACAGCGTCTACCGAAACATGACCTCCGTACTTGATGAATACCTTCTATTTGGCGCCGGTGATGCAGTACTGCAGCATCTTAAGGATCCAGAGGACATTGTGGATCAGCCTCACGAGCATTTTATAGGTCGTGGAGTCCTAGCTTCTGAGATGCAGGCCGCCTGGAATCCGATAAAATTTATGATGGGAAACGATAAACTCTGCAAAAAGTATTTCAGTATTGACCCCAGTGGAAATCCTGTGCCGCGCAAGGGGGCATGGGAGGAATACCTGTGGAAGGTTGAAGAGTTTAAGGAGTGCTTCTACTTTCTATTCCATCAAATTCCAGGGATGCCAAAACGAGGTTCAGAGGAAGTTCGAGCCAAGATCGTGGATACCAGCTTTCGAGGGCGAAATATCATGTATCTATTCCATCGCCTCGCATGCATTGGAGATTATAACAAGTCCTCTCGGAACACCGGCAATGACAAGTTAACTTTGCATTTCTTGGCTCGACCTTTAGAAACTGTCCTGAGGCGATTTCAAGCATCCGTTGCTAGCATCAGCGCTTGGGCTATCGATTGGGTTCTTGCACCAGAGGACATTGACCCTCACCATCACTGCTACCTCCTATCCAGTATGGGGAAACGGTGGACGTCTGAACGACTTTCACGCATACTCCAGCGACTAACTGCCAAACACCTTCCTGGAGGGATCAGCCTCAATATGAGCTCGCTGCGACACATTCTCCCTGGCATCGCGGAGCATTATCGGATCTCTGATATCCTATCTCCGAGAACTGATGACGTCCTACATGCCCAGCTTGGCCATAGCCAAGAGACTGGTGACCGCATGTATGCCCGAGCACACCAAGATCACCCTCAACTGACCAACTTAATGGCCCATAGAACCATGTTATTTTGCGACCTTTGGCAGGAACTCCTGGGATTTGGAGGTGAAGTTCCTAATGAAGAAGCGGCCCTCTCCCTCCAGGAATCGTACACTCGACAACGGTCTTCCTCTAGGAAGTCTCTTTCATTACTGTGGAAGACGCCTTCTGTAGAAGCTATCTCTGACCCGCTACCTCTACATAGCTATCAAGATTTTCAAGATCGTCTTGTTAGGCACTACAGCCAGGGAGCACTCTGGCCTGTACAGGGCAGAGGGAGTGCGACCCCATCGAACACAACACCAGCATACGCCGGAATGATCTCCCAATACAGGGAGACCTGTGACGGACAGTTGGTACCATGCTAGAATGTTAGGAATAGTCTGTAAAAAAGAAAGCAATCTCAGTGGCAACTCCTCCCAAGCGCTACAGCCAGGGAGTACTCTGCCCTGTACAGGGCAGAGGGAGCATTATGGCGGCAGTCATCGAGGACATGCACAGCGCAAGCAGAGGGAGACGGCAGTCATCAAGGACATGCACAGTCTAAACAAGTAAGGCGGCAGTCATCAAGGACATGCACAGCGCAGGCAGAGGGAGACGGCAGTCATCATGGACATGCACAGTCTCAACAAGTAAGGGCGGCAGTCATCAAGGACATGCACAGCGCAGGCAGAGGGAGACGGCAGTCATCATGGACATGCACAGTCTCAACAAGTAAGGGCGGCAGTCATCTAGGACATGCACAGCGCAAGCAGAGGGAGACGGCAGTCATCATGGACATGCACAGTCTAAACGAGTAAAGGCGGCAGTCATCAAGGACATGCACAGCGCAAGCAGAAGGAGACGGCAGTCATCATGGACATGCACAGTCTAAACAAGTAAGGGCGGCAGTCATCTAGGACATGCACAGCGCAAGCAGAGGGAGACGGCAGTCATCATGGACATGCACAGTCTAAACGAGTAAAGGCGGCAGTCATCAAGGACATGCACAGCGCAAGCAGAGGGAGACGGCAGTCATCATGGACATGCACAGTCTAAACGAGTAAAGGCGGCAGTCATCAAGGACATGCACAGCGCAAGCAGAGGGAGACGGCAGTCATCAAGGACATGCACAGTCTAAACAAGTAAGGGCGGCAGTCATCAAGGACATGCACAGCGCAAGCAGAGGGAGACGGCAGTCATCATGGACATGCACAGTCTAAACGAGTAAAGGCGGCAGTCATCAAGGACATGCACAGCGCAAGCAGAGGGAGACGGCAGTCATCAAGGACATGCACAGTCTAAACAAGTAAGGGCGGCAGTCATCTAGGACATGCACAGCGCAAGCAGAGGGAGACGGCAGTCATCATGGACATGCACAGTCTAAACAAGTAAGGGCGGCAGTCATCAAGGACATGCACAGCGCAAGCAGAGGGAGACGGCAGTCATCATGGACATGCACAGTCTAAACGAGTAAAGGCGGCAGTCATCAAGGACATGCACAGCGCAAGCAGAGGGAGACGGCAGTCATCAAGGACATGCACAGTCTAAACAAGTAAGGGCGGCAGTCATCTAGGACATGCACAGCGCAAGCAGAAGGAGACGGCAGTCATCATGGACATGCACAGTCTAAACAAGTAAGGGCGGCAGTCATCAAGGACATGCACAGCGCAAGCAGAGGGAGACGGCAGTCATCATGGACATGCGCAACCCAGAAGTGCCTATGAAAGCAGTAAGCAGCGCCAAAAGGAAAGAAACGCACCAAATAGAAAACAAAAGGGCCAAAGTCCAAACAGACAAAGGCGACAGTCACCGAGGACATCCGCAACCAAGAAATACCTATGATGAAATCAGTAAATAGAAAACAAAAAGGGCCAAGGTACAAAGGCAACGGTCACCGAGGACATCCACAACCAAAAAATACATAAGATGAAATCAGTAAGCAGCGTCAAAGAGGGAGACGCACTAAACAGAAAACAAAAGGGCCAAAGTCCAAACAGACAAAGGCAGCAGTCACCAGGGACATGCATGACCAAGGAATACTTAAGACGGTAAGCAGCCCAAAAAAAGAAAGAGGCGCACTAAATAGAAAATAAAAAAGGCCTAAGAGAGAGAAGGCAAGCGTTGTGAAGTAGAGAGATTGTGAGAGAAAGAAGAGAAAGAGCAAAAACGAACCACGACCAAATAAATGCAAGCGCAACAAGTGCAAATATAAATATACACAAATACAATGCGTTCGCCAATCGCCGCATATGGAAGCTAACGTCAGCTTGAATTACCAAATATAGAATCTGACTTTGGCTCCATGGTCTTTAAGAATCATATGTGCTACGCTCTGAAGATCAAATAATTACGCATACATACATGATGAGATTGCATGAGCTTAGTGGTTGTCCTCATTTCTGCCTACATGTCATAAGCTCACGAAGTCAGGGCATGTCGTTTGAACGACGGTACCCGCTAGAGACAAAGCACTTGATTGACTATTTAATTGCTATGTGCTGTTAAACGTCTGGTGCTAGTACCGTCGTTCAAACAACATCCTCCTGACTTCGTCAGCTTATGCTATATAGGCAGAAATAAGGCCCACCACTACGCTAATGCAATCTCATCACATACATATGCGGGTGCATAGATTCTCAGAGCGCATCGACGATTTGATTGCTACATACTGTCACTTTAACGGCACGTAGCAATTGAATAGTGAAGCAAATACTTTGTCTCTCGCAACTGCTGTCATTTAACCGACATCTCCTGGCTTCATCGCCTTATGCTACTTAGGCAGAAATGAGGCCCAAGGCTACACTAATTCAATTTCTTCACCTACGTAAGCATTTATGTAGCTATTTATCTGATTCTCATCACAAAAGATCTTCCTGCCTTCTTTCAGCCGCTTTCCTCGCTTCGATCGCAATGACCCGGTGAATAAATCTGTGAAATAGTACTTCCAGGTTATTACCAGGCGATGGACCCAAAGCCTCTATGGCTGCAATATAGTCGTTGATGCTTGCAGTATGCTCCGCCGAGTAGTGGGCTTTCAACGTAGCTGCATAATTAACCAAAGAGAAGCCGTTGCGATATTCAGAGAATTGCTGCACAGCTATGCTCTGCTCGGGGGTGAGGACTGGCTCATTAATGATCCTCCAGGTTTCTTGAACGGCGCTGCCTTGAGCATCCTTCAAGACGCGTCCTGCATTACTGTTGAGTGCTGGCTGTTGACCTGAATCTTGTGGATCATCCTCATGGTCGATTTCCATGTTCTCCTCGTCCATAGATTGATCTAAGAGCGTAAAGAGTACACTCAGAGCAATTTCATCATAAGAACATCATACTTACAAGCTCTGTCGGATGTTTGTGCAACAGGGACGGCTGCCTCCAAAGATCCTAACATTGTTTAGATCTCTACACCGGACAACTGTGATTTCTGCTCACCGCCAGCTTCATTTTCTTCATCAGCATCGGCGTCAGCATCAGCGTCAGCGTCAGTATCAGCGTCAGTATCAGCATCAGGGTCAACGTCAGCGTCATGAATGGGAGCCAAATGTCGCTGCTTCCTCTCGGCGTTCCTCTCTGAAAAAATCGGTTGGAATTAATAAATAGACCAATGGTTCGAGCAGCCACTCACTGTCCAACTTCCGCCATGGCCCCACTTCTTTTAACACCTGTGCTACATTTTTTCCTATCGAGACTTCAGAAATAACCCATGACCACGCCGACTTGTACTTCTTGACGGTTACTCTCCCTAACGCAGCCCATAGAACGTCATCATTCAAATCCCAAGCACGTCCTGGGTTCAACTCTTGTCGACGAACGTAACCTTCCAGCACCAAACGAGCCTCAAACGTATCAAAGACGTTTGTTGGGTCTGTAAAAGAGGAATTTTTTTCAACATAAGGGGTGAGATGAAGGGCGATCGTTGCTTACCTTTTATTTCCGAGGTGGTAGAGACGGCGTTCTTAAGGCGCAAGTGGATTGACATCAACGTATCCACGAATTCTCTCCAGGTCATTTCGCCAAACCAAAGTTGGTTTGCAATGTTATAAACGTCTTCTCGGTCAGGATCTTCGGTAACAATGTTGAGAAGGGCATCCAAGTCTTGTGTGAACTGTTCAAAGACAGTATAGAGTGGTTTTTCGTTCAGAACATAGAATAGGAAGTCGATTGGCCTAAGCCAGAGGTTGTTTCCTACAAAGTAAGAACTCTCGGCCACAGAACCAATAGCAAATATGCATAATCGTACCGTTAGCGACCCACTGCCAATGCTTTATGCTCCAAAAATATGGCCTGGGTTGTTGTCCCTCATGCCATCTTTCCGGAAGTCTCGCATGTTGGTGATATTGAGTCTGGAAATAACGATCTTGCCTCTTCAAAGCTTTAAGGGCCTCAGCTTTCAGGGTCTTTTGAAACGCCTCCTGCAGTCCATCGACCTTGCCATCAAACCATTTCGCCAGGTCATTAGGTGGAAACAAGAAGCATGGCCCATTATTAGCTATGCGCCAATCCCCTTCTATGCGTCTGCATTAAAATACTGCCATAATATGGCCGCTTGAGATGGACTCACCAAAGATTGCTCTGTTTTCAGGCCTGATTGGGTCTACTTGGAGGAAGTTTGCATCTTTGGGAGTAACCTGCTGGCAAGTGATGTTGAACCAGTCACGCGAGTTCCGAATCTTCCATTCGTCAAGAGTGTGCACCCTCTCTTGACCAGATATCACGGCATCGTATGACGAGCTGAGCAATTCCAGAACAGTGAGTAACCTAGATATCTTGTGTTGCGCCAGAATGGTGCCGGTATTCTGACGCAAGATCGCAATATCCTCCTTTCGAGACCGCCTCTTTGCTTTTTTCTCCTCTTCCTTCCACAGCCTCCACATATTTGCATACATGACAATGAAGTAGGATAATTCCAACCACAACGCCCGGTATCGCATGGGCAGTGGCAGGTATCCTTTTGGTCTCTTGTCAACCAAGACCTTTATGCGGCAGGTTTGGAAAGTCTCCCCAGTCCGGCTGTCGATAACAACTGTTTCCTCTGGTGGGAGAAAGGTCACCAGATCCATGGTGTCGTCCTCGATACACTCAGCATTTACTGTAGGTATCGAAAAAGATACTATCGGTTTTTCCAACAACACTCTTTGCGCTGGATGCTGTCCACTTGTTGTAGCGTTGCCTACAGAAGCGGTATATGCCTGATTAATGCTCTTTGAAAGTAACGTGAAGGACTGAACACCTCACCTCCAGTATTGATAGCTGCCATATCCAACGATGAGCGGAAACAAGCGTTCACAAAATATGTAGTAATGAAAGGGGAACGTTGAGATCACAATAAACTAGCCGTTATATAACATTTAAAACAGGTGTGTACATGTTTGGCCACATTATCAATTGGTTATCGCCTGTTATTCTATTGCCACCTTTTTTACTTAGAGCGGCGCATTTTCTGTACGGCTATTGGTGGAACACCTGGAAGAAAAGGAATTTATTGCTAGTTTCCCCGGCTACCGATAGAGTTTGACCAAAATCCAAAAAATTGTCAAATTCCGGCATCCTGTTGGGGAGTCCCTGATATATCGATGAGTGGCACAAGTATAATCAGTCTTCTTATGGTCAAGAGAAAAAGACATACAATTGAATCCAAGACTGTCAACTTCACAAAATTTCAATTTATCACGGCCGAACAAGAACAAGATCTACAACTATCAACGCTATGTAGTTACATGACAAGGAGGAACAAATGGTGAGATATAACCCTTTGAGAGTACGTAGGAAAGAAAGATGATACGTTAATTATCAAGCACCACGGACATATCATCGTCAGTTCGGTCCTGCGCCATCTCCAAATCTTCACGTATGACAAGGGCGAGGTCAGACTGAAGTTTGCCCTTTCCTTTCGTGTCTGCAGTACTCTTTCCCTTCTTGTCTGCAGCAGTCTTGCCATTGCCATTTTCAGCTTTAGTAAGTTCGACGAAATAGTTTTGCAGGTCGGTCGAGGGAGGGAAGTGATGCCAGAACAGTTGGGGCGCTACCAGCTTGTTCAATCTTTTGAAATGCTTGTTATCCTCGTCGTTCCTTACAGCCGCGGATTTCCACCGGCATTTCAAGCATAGAAGACGAACTTTGACCCCGTGATTATGCACACGCATGTCGGCCGGCGTCGGCTGACACCCTGGTGTAGGACAGGACCTAAACTCGTATCCAAAGGCGCGTAAACCAGGAATGTCCTTGCCGATCTGGCGACATTCCACAACGCGCCGTTTGTCAACTGTGCTTGCGAACACTAGCACCGCAGTAGTGTAGTCTAAGAAGTCGCTGGAGCAAGCCAGTGTATCGCATATGGTAGACCAGATGTCAGTGCGTCCATAGATGCCGGTCTCCACAATCAAAGAGCGGACGATGTTGGATACCATAGATGGCAAAGTACCTGATCCTCCAAATGCCAGAACGAAATCGACATCATCACTGAGACAGAGTAAGTATGGGTTGGTTGTGTAAAGAGCAACAAACGCACTTCTCCACTAAAGCCCTCACAGCGTGGAAGTGGTGGCTTACCCTGATAGCAGGGCCGCAGCTAACCATCAAAAGGCCCCTCCATCCTCCTCTAGCTCTAGGACTAAGGTCGCACCAAGGCTTGCTCCCATCAATGGTTTTTATTTCAGTCTTGTCGCTCCTTGCCATGTCGGAGGAGGCTTTTAACGTTTGCAAAAAACTTTCTCCAAGATATGCCGTCAAGATCTCAACTATCGTTGTGCTGGTGCCGCCGGTATGCCCGCCAGTGTGCTGGAGCATGCCAGTGTATTCATCTGAATGCGTGTCGACCACTATAAAAGTGTTGGGGGGGAAGCCAGATTTTATGTTGCGCTTCATGAATTCCACGCCGGGGGCCAGCTTCTTGGACTGGTAAACTTGAGCACCACCACGCATATGCAATGAAGTTGTGAAGAGCTACAAAACATTAATTTTGAACGTCGGTAACTGCAGCTGTGGTGATATTCATGGTACTTACGTTGCTTTCGAACTTCCGGAAGTGGTTCTCCGCCTCCAGTATCACTGTGTCTGCAAGATAATCGTCCTTCATCGATTCAAGGTTCAGAGTGACAATGGCCATCGGCCACACCGTTTTGACCTTCTTTCGCCTACCAAAGCCAATAAAGGCATACCGCAAGGGCTTGGCCTTCCCATCTCCTTTCCTTGAGCACATCGGACACCGAAAATCTTTCCCTTCAACCTCCACAGTATTCATAAAGATGCACCCGCTCCCACGAGCAGCTTGTTGTTCGCACACGATAGCGCCGCAAGCCACACATTCGTGTCTGCGGAGAGGATTTGTGTTGTCGCAACAAAAGTGACAGAATGCGCCGATAGAGAAAGCTGTGGAGGAAGGGATGGGGGCAATAGTTTCAACAGGATCAAGTGAAGAGGTAGCGTCCATGTTGGTAGAAGAGCCCTCTTGCAGGTCCTCATTGTCCGCAAGAATGCTGGAGATTTTGAGTGAGGCTGATCGACCCCCGCGCAACTTTACCATACTGCCAATGGCAACGTCGGTGGCAGCAGCTCTGGAAATACCGCTAAAGATAGCGCCCATCTTGGCCGTTTGTTGGGGAACTTTGGGAGCTTTGGCGGCTTTCTTAACTTTGGCGGATTTGGCGGTACGTTTTTTGGGAGGCATGTTAACAGTATAGGGCCTTGACGGATGAGAAAGAAAAAGGAAAGAAACGTTGTTCCTTTTTGGAACTCCTCGTATATATATATATATATATATTGGAGATCCGATCTTACGTGAGATCTAAGCTCAGGGAGACGCTTCTCTAATCTGGAAGATAGAAGTCACAACGATGAAAGATAATATACAATACGTTTCAAATGAAAATCCCCTCTGTTCAAAACTGACCGTTGCAGGCTTTAGTAAGCAAAATATTCTGTGCTGCAAACAACATCCGTATGTCTCCAGCATTCTGTGTCAAACTTGATATAATAAAATGAATTACCGGACGTGTGGACAATATTGAACTCCGCGCTGCATTGTATAGTAGGCGTGGTCCGCCGCACGATAACAAATCTGACTCATCAATATTTAAGACCGAATGTTGTACAAAATGCAAAGACGAAACTTAGCTTGAGATTTGGGACGGTCAAAAATAACGTCTGCAGACGTTTTTGCCTTGAATAAGTAAAAAAATCTATAACCACATTCAAGCCGCTTTTGAATGTGGTTATAGATTTTTTACTTATTCAAGGCAAAAACGTCTGCAGATGTTATTTTTCACCGTCCCAAATCTCAAGCTAAGTTTCGTCTTTGCATTTTGTACGACATTCGGTCTTAAATATTGATGAGTCAGATTTGTTATCGCGCGGCGGACCACGCCGACTATACAATGCAGCGCGGGGTTCAATATTGTGTATTGTTGTTTGTGGAACTTCATTGTTTAAAAACTTTCGTCCACAAACACCCACCTTAGTCCACTACCACGTTCACAATCGTCCCATCCACATACTTTTTGTCATGCCTGCCACAAAAATGACCGCAAAGAAGTCCAACGGAGGGACCGCCCCCCGCGTTACCCTCAAGTTGCCTGTGGACGACTCACAAAGTGTGGAGGATGATATCATGGTCTCCGATGAATTCGAACATAACGAGGCGCGTTCGAAAATTTTCATTTGTGTGAATCTTCACTTATATAAAATTAACTTAGTATTGCATCGTGTGCCGAGACGGATCTGTGGGCGCGGACTCATTGTTCTGTTGTAACGAATGCCCCCGCGTGACTTGCCTCAAGTGCATGGACGTTCCTGAGGCGTTCCGAACAGCTATATCGGTTGCAGACGTGACGTTCAAGTGCATCTGCTGTCATATTCAGCAACAAGAGGATAGGGACGAACGCCAGCCATATTTTGTAAGTTTTTTCCATTAATCTATCGTTGATTCTGACATGTACATTCATTCCACAGGGTTTCTACAAGAACGGAAGACCAGTCCTATCGAAGTTTCTCCCCATCGCTGCGACGCTCGAAGTCTCTCAGCGTGCGCAAATTTCTTCTGCGTCGGTTCTCTTTCTTCATCTCAAACTGGTGAACTGCGACACTTCCGGGGGATCTTTTGAGTTAGCGTACAAGTTTCTTAAGCCTTACTTTCCCAGAGGCGGCATAAAATTCGTCGAGGTAGCGTTCGACGTGGCAACCGGTGAAAAGGCTGCCGGCTACAAAAATTGTGGCAGAAAGACTGCGCTGGAACTCATGAAGCAGCGCACTTGGGCCCGTGTTGTGATTGCCATCACTAATCACACAGACAACGTTACCGGCGACCCGTTTGCTGGATATGACGGCGGCCAGTACATCTCTGGTGAGATAAATGAGGTCAGTACCATTTACTTATTTGCTTTCCAGTACTCACCGTTTATTAGTTCCTAGACATCATCCTTCAGCCATGGAAGGGGGTTATCAAACGCGCTCAAGAATCGTACCTGTGGTTTTTCTGTTGCGGCGCCATGGTAAATAACCCTACGTCGTTTGCTGCCTTACAAAAATCCCTCCTGGCGTAAGTCTTTTCATTTCTCTTGGTATTTTGGGAAGCGACTGATAGAAAATCAGTCATCCGGTCACTGCTAGCATCGCCTTCAACGCTGTACGACTCCAACCGAGCTTCGCATCGCACCTCCTTCTTGCGTTTGTCGAGTATGTCTTACTCGAACGTTTTTCAATCACCCATTCCTTTCAGCACATGCTTGGCCAATCGTACAGGCTTGGCCGACACACGGATATATTTTTGATGACGACGGAAAGTAAGGGTGCTGGTCTGACGGTTGTGAAATTTAGCTGGGCCCACATTGATCATAAACCTTGGGGGCATTTCTTGCCCGTCCAATGTCCGGGGTGTGGGTTGGTTGATTCCTGGCTGTCTGCCAGTAAGGCAAGGGTATATTCGTACCAGTGCACCAACCGCCGTTGCAAAAGATTACTATCGTTCGAGCAACCCCTGGATCAAAGCTGTTGAGCCCAGGGAAAACAAGCAGCGGCTGTTGGTTGGTTATTCCATTGACATCCGATACTTGACAATAACGCTTGCATACTATCGTCTGTTTCTTTACAATTGTTGGACTACTTCGCTTATGATATCGTCTACCTCGTCGTTCTTCAAGTTTGTTGCATGCCTGGCTGTATGAGCTGCATCTCGACCTCTATGCATCCTTGAGCAGTATGACGCTCCAAACGCCACTTAAGTAAAGTGCTAAACTCAACAACATTGCCGTGATTCAACTACTAGAGCTTGGCGATATTTATTTTTGCAAAAATGCACACGTCTATGCCGTTCTCCATCTCCAGGCATCACGCCGCTTTCGAGTTTGAGAAGATGATACGTTGAGCAGCCCAGACATCAACATGGCGGGCAATACATATAAGTACAACATCAGCAACCATGAGCTCTTGTCTATCCTGTTGAGACGGCACTATGGAGATGGATCTCAACTGCAACACCTTTCCTCAGTTCACGACCCAAGCCGAGTTCTTGGCAGCGCTCCAGGATCCAAATCTGCCTAGTCCCTATGATCAGCTACATGCGCAACTGCCTGGAGACCCTGGAGTCGTCGTTATGCCAGGCCTTCCTCAGATCGAGAGCGGGAGCAAAGGAGATACCAGCGCTAGTGGGAAGCTGAAGAAGACAGCTGTGGTAGCAGCACTTGAAGCGGTGACGCATGTTGTTGCCGAGCTAGAGAGAAAGGGCAAGGTATATGAGCATCAACTTGAGGAGATACTTGTTCACCAGAACATGATGGCATTTAACGAGTCCTATGAGAAAGAGAAACGGATTACCGAGTTGAAGGAATATTTTGGGAAAAAAATCGAGGAGACTTTGCAAAGACATGGAGAAGATAAGGATGAGGATGATACTGATGATGAAGATGACGGGGACGACTAGTACTGCTGGAGGACCATGTTATATATTATAAAGTAGTAGCTGGTGGATCGCGCACTTGACATTGTGTATCGCACACTTTATTAAAGTGGCAATTGGAGGGGGTCTTGGATGACAAATGGTAGGACGACATTGGCAAAAATAGTTCCAAAGAAAACACAGAACTAAAGACAAGCGCATACAATACATTCATGTAAATGATTCGCTGATTTAGAGAGCGCATTGCATGAAATTCTCACATAACAACGCCATCACAAAAGATCTTTCTGCCTTCTTTCCGCCTCTTTTCTTGCCTCGATCGACACGAGTCGGGTAACAAATTCCCGAAACACTGAACGCAGGTCATCGAATGCTTCGGAATCAATGGGTGGCCCCATAACCTGTAAGTCTTCTAAGACATCAAGATATGTTTGGACGCTCTCAGCATGCTCCGGTGAGAAGTCAGATTTCATCTTTGCAGCATACCTCTCCAGGGAGCAGTGTGTTGTATATTCGACCAACTGGTCTATAGCCACTCTCTGCAGAGGGATGACGATTTCATCTTGGTTTAAAGCCATACGAAATGTAGCCTGGATCTCAGAAAGATGATTGGTATGAGCCTCCTGCGATGTCCGGTAAGCTTGGCTGTTGAGTTGCGCCTGTTCACCCGAGGAACCTGGCATAGCATCATCGTCTTCCATGCCAATGTCATCTGTGGATTGACCTAATGGCGTAGACATGCATGATGGGTCAGAGCAAGTTTGATGTGGAAATAAAGTAATAGAAAAAAGTCTCACCGGTGCGCTTGGTTCTTTTTTTGGGACGATGATCAGGCTTGGCAACATGGGCGTTGTGTTCCTCCTGGATTTCCGTGTTGGGTCCGGAACCACCTAACTGCATTCAGATCACTAGTTCTCTAGGCCATAATAACTTCTATTCTGCTTACTAGCAGCACCTGCGGCATCGTTGTTGTCCTCATCCGTTGCCGATTGGGGCTCAAAAGCTAACGATGGTCAGATTGCTAGTTTTCTAAACCATGGCAACTTCTGCTTACCAGCAGCACCTGCGTCGTCATCATCGTCATCGTCAGTGGCATCTCCATCGTCTACCTCCACCGCTACATTGAACACAGAAACACCTAACGACGTTCAGATCGCTAAGTTTCTAATCCACATCAACTTCTGCTCACCAGTAGCACCTGCACCGCGGTTGTCATTGTGAGCGCCGTCGATAGGCGCCTGCACTTTTTTGATCCTTTTCACTGTGAATGTTGAACGAATTGGATGAACATGTTAACCACTCAAACAAATACTGACTTATGTTTGCGTTTGTCCACCATGGCCCTGCTGCTTTCAACACCTCCGTTACCTTCTTTCCAACCACAATCTGTGAGACGATCCAAGACCACGCCGATTGATGCTTGCCACTGACTCTCTTCAGTACCTTCCACAGAACGTCATCTCTCTCGTTCAAAGGCAAGTGCACGGTCAGCTCGTTCCGGCGAACAAAACCTTCTAGAACCAAACGAACCTCGAACGTATCAAAGACGTTTTCTGGGTCTGGAAAAAGAAATGGATGAACGTGAGGGACGATGTGGGTGGCCACAATTACTTACCTTTTTCTTCCGAGGTGGTAGAGACGGCATGTCTAAGACGCAAGTGGTTTTGCATCAAGTCATCCACAAATTCCCCCCAAGTTGTCGCTCCAAACCAAAGCTTCCTTGCAAGAGTGTAAATATCTTCCATGACGGGGGCCTCGGTAACAACGTTGAACAATGTGTCTATATCTTGCATGAACTCTTCCACAACGGTGTAAGGCGGGTCTTCCTTGAGGACGTAGTACAAAAGGTCGATGGGCTTATCCCAGGGACTGTTTCCTGCAAGATAATTACGTTCCAGCGACAGATACGACAGTAAAGTACAACCACTTCACCTTGAGTCGTCCAATTCCAGTATTTCACGCTCCAAAAACACGGCTGGGGTCGTTGTCCCTCATGCCATCGCGCCGGTAGCACTGCTTAGGGTGGTACTGAACCTGGCGATATTTGTCCGGCGTCATCAACTTTTCCAGGGCATCATCTCTCCATGAATCTTGAAACATCTGTTCCAGTCCAACAATATCGCCGTCAAACCATTCCTCCAGGTCGTCAGGTGCCTCTATAAAAGTCGTGCCCTCGCCTTCGATCTTCCAATCCCCTTCTACGTTTCTACAGTTAAACACGGCCGGAATACCGCCACATAAGACCAACTCACCATAAAGAGCTCGGTTTTCTGGTCTCATGGGATCTGCTTTGAGGTATTTTGCGTCCTCTTCAGGCACCTCCTGGCAGGTAATGTTAAACCAGTCACGAGCCACTCGGATCTTCCATTCATCGAGAATATTGACCCTCTCTTCACCAGACTGTTCGGCATTATGTGACCGGCTAACCAATTCCAGAACCGCAAGTAACCTGGACACCATGTGTTGTGCCAATAGCGTGCCAGTGGTGCGACGCAAGGTCGCAGCGTTGTTCCTTTCCTCCCTGCTCTTTGCCTTTTGCAATTCCTGCGCCCACAGTCTCCACATGCCTCTAAATAGAACTATATAGTAAGACAATTGCAACCAGACCGCTCTGTACCGCATGGGTAGCGGTATGTATCCTTTGAGTTTGCGTCCCACAATTACAGGCACGCGGCAGGTTAGAAATGTTTCGCCAGTGTCGCTGTCGATAACGTCTATTTCTTCCGGCGGGCGGTAAGTCACCGATTCTGTTGTTTCGTCCAGAATACATTCAGCTCGCACTGCGGGGATTCTAAAAGATGTTATGGGGCGCGCTAGTAGCACAGTTCCAGCTGGACGCTTTCCACTTTGCGTCGGATTACCTGGACATTCGGCATGTCCTGTATCAATGTGTTGTTGAAACGACTCAGGAATGACTAAAAACTGACCTGCAGCATTGCGCTTTGTCATTTTCTTGAGCTGAAATGGGTCGGACGAAATGCAAGTGGCAAAACTCAAGGCTGTTATATAACGTCTGACACTCATATGTCCATGTTTGTCAACTTGCTCCATTAGGTCAGCAGCATGGATCCATGCCGGACTTTTACATAAGGTGGCGGGTCGTGCAGCTCAGCTACCGCGGTTATTTTACATCACGCATAACATAATTATACTAATTAGTTCAAATGCTGTAGCCCCAGCCGCGCGGCAATATTATCAAACTATATAGTACCAAATCGACCTTAACAAATAGCGGGACAATGGTCAGAGCGGAGTAGTTTTTTTTTCAGTCGTTCCTTCATGCAGCAACAAGATGAGTCCCACCGCCTGATGATGATGCTGACTACCAAGATCGTTGAAGTTCTGAACGGTTCTTCCACTGTCAAAGTTATAAAGGAAGGGATTCTGAACTATCGCCTCCTTCACAAAGCTAGGTATGTTTTATTTCGCCATAAATCTTCGCAGATTGTTGAACGAATTGGATGTCTCACTTATGAAGGTTGAGGATATCGATCGAGTTGTCAGCCTGCTTGGCTTCAGAAATTGAAACGCCCGACTGCGTTGATGTGGTTTCGGATGCTGAAATTCGACGAGCAGCACTCACAATTGCACATGCTATGGTGAACCCGTGTAAGTGTTTACCTGTTTGAGAATCAAGAGCGCGCAGCTTAATATGAACTGGGACTGGGCGAAAGACTATGTGAATTGGGATGCAGAGCGTTATGGAGAATCAGTCAAGTTGTCACAACCTAACCACGAGGGGCTGCCTACCGGCGAACCAGAGAGACTGCGAAAATACTTTCATGAAACCGACTTAGGAAAGATCTCGGAACCGGCCACAATCGTTGACAGGCATGGCAAGATTTTGACGATTTATTTACCCAACATTTTATCACCATCTCGTGTGGTGAGTTTATTCACCGTCCGTTTTCCCTCCCTACTAATCCAGTGCATAGGAACATGTCAATACAGCAACTAAAGGGCTGCGTAAACTGCTTCTTCGTTCCCTCCCATCCCCCATTAGCCGCAAAAGTTCCTTGGCGATCCAAAGGATTTTGTGCGCCTCAGGGTGGCGGCGAATTTGGGGCAGGCAGAATAACGATATCTCCAGCATATTTTATGCAGAGGCAAGAGGTATTCTTCTTTGCCCTTGATTTTTGTTGTCCTGGTTGAATGAAAAACCGAACTAGAGAATTCAAGATCCACTCGTGACATCAGCAGCTTACTCCTCTGCAGAGGTGCAGGCTTGGCTTTCGGCCTTGGCAACTACCGAATTCTTCTGGAATGCTATAACGGCTGCTGTAGCTCCAGACTTATTTCAGGCTGGCTCAGCAGCGATTTTGGGCGCACAATGCGAAACTTCTTCGAAATCAAAGGCATCGCCTGCTGTGTCACGGTGGCCCTCGGTGTTTTCTGGATTAGAAGTGATCGTAAATCGTGTGACCCTCAGCCATAGGGATGGTGGCGGCGCGCCTACTCTTTATGATCTTCTAGTCAGTTTGGGCATCGGTCATACTGCGACCATGAAATTAGCTGATGTGGGGGCTGAGCTGGATTATTTTCCCGGAACCATGGTTTACATTTCAGGCATACTTCTGGAACACTCAGTCGGACCATGGGCGAATGGAGAGCGTTTTGTAATCGCTCATTTCATGAAGGACAAAGTTCATGACAGGATGAAGGTGCCGAGACCTCCCTTTCCTATGCAAAGATTTTTTTTGGAGATGGTGGGCAAGGACGTCAGCAGCAGTTCGAAGAAGTAGCAAGATACCTAGCTGATAACTTAGTGAGGTACTTGTTCTCATGTACATAAACACTCGAGAGTATAGCGCTGTTTCATGTTCATGCCTCCATTCCACCAGAGAGTAAAACCTGGATGGCTGTACAAGATGAGACGCCGAGTGGTACGTTTAATACTAACAGTTGTGTTTGATGTTGATGTTAAGGTAACGGTACTTCATTGATTCTAAAAAAGTTGTTCCCTTGAACTTCGATGTTTGATGGAAATCAGCTTTGAAAAAATGTTTGACGCGGTATAGCACATCACATGAGACCCTACTTCTCCGGATTGATGGAGAAATTCACTTACTCTTTCTAATCATGATGGAGAACATCCACTTAACCTTTACCTTCGAATTCTACGGCTTGCACATCATGAAGAACATTCACTCCGACACTTATGTCAAGGATTCAGCCCAGCACGAATCCCCCTTTGACGCCGTAGGTATTATTCCTTGCGTCGAGCGCAAGACTGACTGGGCACTCAAGTGGATATCCGATCAGCGCTTGGTCGCCTTCACTACTGTCGATCGATCTCAGGTTCTTTCGCCGTCCATCTTCTGGTTCAAGAAGCATGGTCTCATGCCTGGTCTTATGTTCTCCAACGAGCTCATCAGCTGTGATGAGCATATGCACACGGATTGTGCTTGCTTGCTCTTTACCGCCTCGAGCGTCGCCCGCACCCCGAGACTGTGAAGCATATCATTACCCAGGCTGTCGTTGTCGAGCAGGAATTCTTGACAGGTTCGTCATTACTTTCACTCTATCCATTTTATGCCGGCCGTCTCTCTAGCTCCTCTCCTCCTGGCCTTATTGGCGCAAATGACATATTACACTTCCCGTACCATATACGCGAGGCATCGCACTTGTAGGGTTATGGAACAGGAGTGGGTTGCAGGCTCTCAAAGGGGCACGAGTTGCTTACCGTATGATCGGGAAGTGCATGTGAATACCTTCCTGCGAAACCCATCGACTGCCTATGTTGCTTGTGCACCTGATGTCCCCCGCTCATACTCCCATGCGTCTCTATCCTGTTAGCGGATTTACAGGGCACGGACATGCCTTCATTGGACTGTGTCTACGAGGTTGAGGAGAACGCGAGCGATAATAGAGTTGCTGCGAAAGATGCGAAAGGTACTCAGGGCGTCCTCAGCGCTCTAGTTCATGCTCCCATTTTTTATGCCCATTATGTTCAGCGCACTTGCGCCAGTTTATACTCTCACACTTCCCCCATGTATTATACCACATGCCCATAGACGTGACATTGTAAAACAATATAAAGCAATACGTTCCTCTGGGCTTGGCACAATTACATTGCTTTATAATACAGTCCCAGCAGCAACCCTTCCCAAGCATTACAGCCCAGGAATGCTTTGTCCATTACTGGATAAAGGGAGCGCCGCCACACAGAGCACCATTCTCGAATAATCAAGATGCACCTGCCAGTACAGGCAGGCGCGCGCTATGCAGTTGGATTGGAATAAAGAGAGATATACGACGTGCGATCAATAAAGAAATGTATGCACTGTCCCAGCAGCAACTCCTCCGAAGCATTACAGCTCAAGAATGCTTCATCCACTACTGGATAAAGGGAGCGCGACCCCGCGAAGAGCGACTCTCAAATAATCGAGATGCACCTGCCATTACAGGCAGACACGCGCTAGGCGGTTGGGTTGGAGCATAGAATAGAGGAAAGAGATGGTTGATGAAGAAAGAGAGATTGAATCGCAGAAGATAAAGGTCAACCTAACCAAAACAAAACCAAATATGTACAACAGGTACAAATAAACCTTGTCTATGAGTCATGTGATCTATGGTCGGTGGCAAATCTTGCCGTCATCATTTGCTAATTTACGGTAAAAAACTAAATTCTCACCTTAACCATGCATCCAGCATGCAGCTGTGGGAAATCAACAGAGACCAAAAATAGATACACGTGCTGTAAGGAATATATAAGGAATATATAAGTTGGCCATCTTTCCAGATTTCCTGCTTCTCATTTTGTCACTCCCCATTTTGTCAACCCCTATTTCTTCAATTCATAATATGGCGTCTGTCAACACTGCAGGTACGGCCTGACTTACTTCAATTGACCCGCGAAGAAGATATTGATATCGACTGGAAATACCAACTCTGCAGGGGGAGCAAGAAGCCTGAATTACGAGGCCACAACAGTACAACTGCCTTATGCCATCACGTCATTCGCGATCCCTACAATCAATGCGGAATGCATCATCGATGAGACAGAGACTGTAGTGACATACCGTCCCCCGGAAGTGACTGATATTGTTGACCATGAGACCAGGGAGATATTTCAAACCGCCCGGGTGCCCGTTATGAAGGGCGAGGCGCAGATAGGGTACATACCACTGCCTATGCGATACCAGGCGGTATGGCTTGAATTGTCATACTGCATAGTGCTCTACACTCAGATGTGGAGACTTTGGGCTCAGGAAGAGAAAAATGCAAAGAGGAAGTCGCAGAGGGAGAACGCTGCCATTCTTCGTCGGAACTGCGGTGCTTTCGTAGCACAACATATGCTGGCAAGATTGCTTGCCGTGGATGAATTGGTCAGCTTATCCCATGACACCGTAACACCTGGGGAAGAGAGAGTCCGTATTCTTGATGAATGGAAGATTCGATGGTGCCGCGATTGGTTCAACACGACTTACGACGAGGTCGCTCGCACAGGAGCTAAATTCCTCAATGCTGATCCCATCAGGCCGGAAAACCAAGCTTTTTTTGGCGAGTTTATCTTCTTAGGTCGCATTATAACGTCATCTAATGATGAAGTATATTACTATATAGAGGGGGACTGGAATATACAAGGAGATGGGAAGGGTTTTTTGGCGCCTCCACAAGACCTGGAAAAATGGTTTCACGGGCAGATCGATGGGCTTGATAGGGCATTTAAAGCGAAGCTGAAACGCGATGCCCTTGCAACCTTGAAGAAGCCAGATCTTTACACCGAAACTCATTACAACAGCCAGGCGAGGTTGCCAGCGAGATGGCACGAGGGACACAAACCTGCTCCGTATTTCTGGAGTGAAAAACAATGGAACTGGGTGGCCGAAGGTAATACTTTCAGTCTGTGCTAGTGTACCGCCAGCTGATAACTCCATAACTTGCAGGCAACTCCTTTTGGGATACGCCTATTGACCTCTTGTTCTATATACTCACAGAAGACCCCCCGTACTCCAGTTTTCAGCAGTTCATGCAAAACCTGAACTCCCTCCTTCACATAGTGGTTCGACAACCCCAAATGCAGCAGGTCTGCGACGTAGCGCAACAGCTCTGGATGGGTGAGATGACTTGGAGGGAGTTCGTGGACGCTATGATGAACCGCTACTTGCAGCTTCCTGATGCCAAGCGCGAGACTTCTGAAAAGCCAGGTATGCTCACTTCCCCCACATTGTTGTCTGTGTTTTTGACCATTCTAGATCCGAAAAATGTGTTTAATACGCTGGAAGCTCGGTTGGTCCTGGAAGGATACATTCGCCGGCATAAAGAGGACGAGGTTGGCAAACCCTGGGATGAGAAAGATGTTATCCTGTGGCAATCCTTAAGCAGAGTCACTGTGAAGAAGTATAAGTGTGTCTGGGAGTGGATAATCTCCCAGATCATATTAGGCAAGAAGGTACCAGATGCGTTGAAGGAGGCAGGTTTGTGGTGGAGGAAAAAAAAGATTGCAAGTGAGCCTTCTTTCAGATAATTAGCGCATACGTATTAATCATGCGTGACCAGATAAGGTACAAAAATTGCAAAACGTGCGGCAGAGGCCACATAATAAGCGAGCTAGTTCTGGTAAGCAAACGTAATAAATAGCTGCTCAAATAAGCAACCTATCTTACCAGGCCATACTGACATAGAGATGCGCGAGGACAATCACAGCGAACGTTCTGCATCTTCTCATCAAGATGCAGGGCCCACCTGGACCGATATAGGTATGCAGGAGGACTACAGCCCTGAAGGTTCGGGATCCAGTGAGCAGAAGCAATCACACTCCTCAAACAGCGTTTCATCTTACATTGATTAGATCAACTCGACGTTGAGATGCGCGAGGACAATAATAATCCTAATGGTTCTGAATCCACTGCGCGTAACACACTTCAGCCTTCAACCCAACCGCTGTCGCTACCTGTTCCCAGCAACGTCCAGAACGAGGTCGAAAATGCTCTGTATCGTTTTATACAATTCTGGCGCCACGGATCTATCAATCGGTATGAAGCCGAGATGAAGGACTACTACTCATTGGATTATGCAACAGTCATCAGGGAACATGTGGAATCCCTGAGAGCTCAGGATGAGACGGATAATCCGATGCCTCCGCTGGGCCTCTTTGACACATTCGCTAACGGCTTGAAAGCGATTGCTGCCAGGAAAGAGGCTGAACGGGAGCAAGAAGAACTATTATAACTGCGTGTCAATAGTAATCCTCATACGGCGCGCCAAGCCAACTACCGCATGCTGCTGATTGAGTTCAGATCGATATGGAATTGCAATCAAGTAGTATTACCGAACTGCAGCAAACTGTAATAGACCTTATTTCAGGCAAATAGTGAGTTCGCGTTCACGGATAAATGTGGGTTTTTTTATTGGCTCCTAAAACGCAGCGTTTTCCACGGCGGTGAGGCGGGAGCTCGACTTCACAGAGAAAGGCTGGTGATCGGTTCATCTGTGATTGCCTGCCATTCATCTCCGTCGCCCCATTCCTAACCGCGCATGAAAAAAATCTCAATTGTTTGTGGCAAAGCCTATTGGGACGGACTGCATTGATGTGATGCCGATCATATTGAGGGCCATGCTTACCGCAATATTTGGGCCAGACGCTAATATTTAATGTGTAAAAAAATCTCGTCCATTGGCCACAACAGGGTCGGCGGGGAGTGATATGCGGTACCGAATTAAATCAAAACAAGGAAACATCCTAATACAGACAGACTCCAATAGGGGGTTGCTGTATTTTATGCCGTGATCCACCAACCGATCTTGCAGGCAATTGTTAATCCTTAAGAAATTGACTCGGTCCCTAAGTTCTGTGTTTCCGGCGCTCATGGTTGAAAATTTCTGCACTAGTTATTTTTTTTTTTCAGTCCTTAGGGCAACCATATCGTTGAAAATTTTCTCCTTGGTTGGTATTTTTTTTTGGTATGGTGCAGGGCGGCGTATTCGGCAGCAAATTGTATAAGACTCAGCACAAGCAAATCATGGCTCCCCAGCAATACAGCACAACCTTAGCCCTATCTACCAAACCTGACCTCAATGTCTGATAACCCTCTTGTATGTCAATTGCCTGGCTGTGAGGATGCTCCTCCATTGGCAAATTTCGCCGCTGCCCGCAGGCATCGTCACCGCTACCACGGCGTCCCAGTCCCCTTTGATTATGAAGGCTGCCAGTACATCGTGGCCCACTCCAATAATCGTTACACCTGCCCATTGCCTGACTGCGGCAAACTTTTCAAACAACGCGACAGTATAGAAGTTCATATTATCTCTGATCATGGCATCGCCGCTGATATAAAAATTTTTGCAACTCCTCCAAGTGAGCATTGCATGACGTTCAGTATCGCCTTGTCTTTGTATTGATTCCAGCTATTTTCTAGTTGGAAACGCCGTCGTGCACGTTCCTGTACCAGCTGCCTCAAGCACTCAGGGGGTTAGAGTGTTAGGTGAGAGCAATGGATCCCTCTTATCAAGCAAACGGGCACTCACAGGGAATGCTTTTGTCCCGCTTTACAGTCACCGCGCCGCTGCAGATTCAGACAGGGTGTGTCTCGCGCCTTCGACGGACTACTTGAAGTCCAATGAAGTCCTGGATGCACTGGGCGTTTGCATGCATACCGCGCTTAATATTCTCATCTGTTATGCCTGCGGCGTGGCATTGACTACTGAGATGGTGGCAGGCCATAGAAAAAATCACCACCATTCTTATAAGGCACGTTCATCACTTGTCCCATGAATCTTTCTCTGAACAAATATCACCCTAGGTGGCATCCTCAGATCTGGAAGCTTTCTTGCATTTCTGCTCCAAGTCCAATGTGCATGCAAAACCGGAGCAGGTCAAGTTGCCAGTTCCTGGAGGACCCCCCGTCCAGTTCTTAGCAGACCCAGTCAAAGGTGTAGCCTGTACGGCATCTCCTGAATGTACGTATTGCGTCAAGGATGAGGAGACCATGCAAAAACACGGTAGGAAAAAACATGCAGCCAGCGTTTTGGGCGAGGTTCAGTACCGTCCTTGCCTCATCCAGCGTCTCTTCACCGGAGTAGGGAATGCATATTTCGAGATCGGCCAGAACGCTGTCTCAGCCATTAAACCTGACTTGAAAGCCGCCCTTCAGACCAAGTTCTTAGCTGCGCGTGATGTCCCATTGGTCATTCCACCAAATACTGAACGAGAGAGGACTCCCCTTGTTCGCTGCATGGGGTGGGATAAATTCTCACCCACGTCCGTATGAATCCAACCCAGAGACGGGCGGCCGACCAAATCAAGAACAAACATTCTCCAGAGGAGCACGGCGGTCTTCTCACCCGTCTTGCCGCAGCTATCAAAGACCACATGGCCAAAGCATCTAGTATCTTGGATGGTCACCCGCACAAGTTGACCTCTCAAAAGTCCTTCTTGTATGTGATGCCATTACCCCTGAGACCAGGTGAGTAGATCGCATCTTAGCTGGCATCGCATCTTCGTTGATGCCATCTGAAGATTTTTCCAGTGACAATCATTGGAAGCCATAGTGTCAGATGACACAACGAATTATCCTAACTTCATGACAAGTCATGAGGGCATTTCATTCGCATCCCACCTCGGATTTCCATTGGAGTTCACATTCGCACTTCAGGCTCTGCAAAACCGACATATTGGAGAGCCTCCTAGCTGTTCTGAGAGATGTACTCGAGCACGCCGTCGAAGGATGATCGGCCTACCATGAGCTTGCATGGTCCTGGTCGATACTGAACCCAGCCCAATGCGTCATGATCGATGGGCAAACCCAATTCGAGAGCTGTTTGGCTGAGGCGTTCGAGGTAGATGGGATTTCGCAGATCCTGCCCTTTTACCCAGACCTTGCAAAATTTCAAGTACCTTTCAACGCAACCTCGCTCCTAGAAGCACTCTTGGATGAAAGACAAGGATACTGATTCTGTGCATGCGGGATGACTATGAGTTGAGCTTGTCTCGTGCGATGGGGCAGTTTATTTCACTGCTCACTTTGCATCGCCAAAGCCGCGTCCGCTCGAATTATTCAGCGTGCCCGCCGTCTCGGTTCCTCCCACCACTTTCACTTTCTCTACGAGATGCAGCAGTTCGCATCTTCACTTGCCTTTATCAAAACAAGGAATCCGAACTCTTTACGGCGATTCCTTGATGTCGAATCTATCACCCATTGGCACTCAAAACCATGCATATGGAAAAGCTTCGAGACGGCATTCAGTGGATCCTTGAGGGACTTTGAAATTCGCTAATTCTACCCTCACGCCGACAACGTCATGTTGAAGCGCGTGCCGGATCATTTCAATGTATCCACACCAACGCCGCGAGGTTATTCATTTCTGTCGGAAGAGCCTTTTCTATGACAATCGACACACTCTTTATCTTCTTCTTTTGTGAAATCTACGGACCTTGGCTATGTCGACAATGAAGGTCGCATAGCTTGGAACATCCTGAATAAGGAGCTCCTGAAGCGCACACCAGGCTCTGGGACCATTTATATTTGCTTGTATATGACGACTCATAATTTTCCTGTCGCGAACCAATTCATTATCATTTCAGGTGTTGCAATGCGGACAGGCATCTCAACCTCTTCGTGGGGGCAAGAAATGTTTATTCTGACTGCTTAACAGCAGAGAAGAAGACTGCATCACTGATCGAGGACTTCCTGCACCCCTGGATTCGTGCCAAAAGACGTGGCTTTTTGGGTCCTGAAATTGCTGGGAGGGGGATTACGAACGCTGAAGGCCATCTGGCCGCGTTGATATGGGCGAGGAAGCGGCATCTCTACAAAAACGTTGAGTAACGCGTATCATCCTTAGCCGCGAAAACTTGGCTGCAGTGTGATTCGCCCCCCTTCTCCAACGAGAGGTAGCTGCAATGCAGGCCACGCAGTGGAAAGATGTCGCGGCTAAGGTGATAGCGCGTTACTCACGTTGTAGAGATGGCTCGGCTTCCTCGCATATGCAACGCCGGCCAGGATGGCTTCAGCCTGTTCGTTAATCCCCCTCCCAGCATTTCAAGACCAGAAAGCCACGTCTTTTGGCACGAATCCAGGGGTGCAGGAGTCCGGATCAGTTGATTGCAGTCTTCTTCTTAAGCAAGTCAGAATAAACATTTCCTTGCCCCCCCGAAGAGGTTGCGATCCTGATCCGCATTGCACACCTGATGATCGATGAATTGCGTTCCGCGACAGGAATTATGAGTTCTCTATACAGCAAATGATAAATGTGCTCCCAGAGCCTGGATGTGCGCTTCAGGAGCTCCTTTATTCAGGGATGTTTCCAAGCTATGCGACCTTCATTGTCGACCATAGCGAAGGTGTTAGGATTTCACAAGAAGAAGAAAAGAGTGTGTCGATTGTCATAGAAAGGCTCTTCGACAGAAATGAATAAACCTCGCGTTGCCGTTGCGTGTGGTCATCCGTTGACATGACCGCACGCGCTCAACACTGAACGTGTCGAGCGTCGAGGGGTAGAGGATAGCGAACTTTCAAAGTCCCTCATGGATCCAGCTGAATGCCGTCTCGAAGCTTTCCATATGCATGTTGAGTGCCAATGGTGATAGATTCGACATCCAGGACGACGTAGACGTTAAGGTTCCTTTGTTTGATTAAAGGCAGTGAAGATGCGAACTGCTGCTCTCGTAGAGAAAAGTTGAAAGTGCGTGGAGGACGAGACGGAGAGCGACGCTGATGAATTCGAGCCGACGCGGCTGGCGATGCAAGTGAGCAGTAGAACTAATGAATAGCACGAGACAAGCTCACTCATAGTCATCCGCGTGCACAGAATCAGTATCCTTGTCTTTATCCAAGGAGGTGGCTTCTAGGACGAGTTGCGTTTGCAAAGGTACTTGGAGATTTTGCCAAGGGTCTGGGGTTTTAAAGAGGCAGGAATCGGCGAAGATTACCATGCTACTCGAAGGGCCCTCGAGCCAAACACTCTCTGAATGGGGTGTGCCATCGATCGTGACGCATTGGGCTTGGGGTCAGTATCGACCAGGGGACCATGCCAGCTTGGATGGTAGGCCGATCATCCTCTTCCGGGGCGTGCTCGAGTCATCTCTCAGAAACAGCTAGGGCGCTCTTCAATATGCTCGGTTTGCCAGAGCTGAAAGAGTGCCGAATGTGAACTCCATGGAAATCCGAGGTGGATGGCGAATGATGCCCCTCATGATTGGATCATGAAGGTTAGGATGATTCGTGTTGTTGTCATCTGACACAGCTTCCAATGATTGTCACTGAAAAATTTCAGTGGCATCAACGAAGATAGCGATGCAGCTAAGATGCGACTACTCACTGGTCTTCGGGTTTATGGCATCACCATTTAACAAAGGACTTTGAGAGGGTCAACTTGTCGGGTGACCATCCAAGATACTAGATGCTTTGGCCATGTGGTCTTTGATAGCTGCGGCAAGACGGGTGAGAAGACCGCCGTGCTCCTCTGGAGAATGTTTGTTCTTGATTTGGTCGGCCGCCCGTCTCTGGGTTGGATTCATACGGACGTGGGTGAGAATTTATCCCACCCCATGCAGCGAACAAGGGGAGTCCTCTCTCGTTCAGTATTTGGTGGAATGACCAATGGGACATCACGCGCAGCTAAGAACTTGGTCTGAAGGGCGGCTTTCAAGTCAGGTTTAATGGCTGAGACAGCGTTCTGGCCGATCTCGAAATATGCATTCCCTACTCCGGTGAAGAGACGCTGGATGAGGCAAGGACGGTACTGAACCTCGCCCAAAACGCTGGCTGCATGTTTTTTCCTACCGTGTTTTTGCATGGTCTCCTCATCCTTGACGCAATACGTACATTCAGGAGATGCCGTACAGGCTACACCTTTGACTGGGTCTGCTAAGAACTGGACGGGGGGTCCTCCAGGAACTGGCAACTTGACCTGCTCCGGTTTTGCATGCACATTGGACTTGGAGCAGAAATGCAAGAAAGCTTCCAGATCTGAGGATGCCACCTAGGGTGATATTTGTTCAGAGAAAGATTCATGGGACAAGTGATGAACGTGCCTTATAAGAATGGTGGTGATTTTTTCTATGGCCTGCCACCATCTCAGTAGTCAATGCCACGCCGCAGGCATAACAGATGAGAATATTAAGCGCGGTATGCATGCAAACGCCCAGTGCATCCAGGACTTCATTGGACTTCAAGTAGTCCGTCGAAGGCGCGAGACACACCCTGTCTGAATCTGCAGCGGCGCGGTGACTGTAAAGCGGGACAAAAGCATTCCCTGTGAGTGCCCGTTTGCTTGATAAGAGGGATCCATTGCTCTCACCTAACACTCTAACCCCCTGAGTGCTTGAGGCAGCTGGTACAGGAACGTGCACGACGGCGTTTCCAACTAGAAAATAGCTGGAATCAATACAAAGACAAGGCGATACTGAACGTCATGCAATGCTCACTTGGAGGAGTTGCAAAAATTTTTATATCAGCGGCGATGCCATGATCAGAGATAATATGAACTTCTATACTGTCGCGTTGTTTGAAAAGTTTGCCGCAGTCAGGCAATGGGCAGGTGTAACGATTATTGGAGTGGGCCACGATGTACTGGCAGCCTTCATAATCAAAGGGGACTGGGACGCCGTGGTAGCGGTGACGATGCCTGCGGGCAGCGGCGAAATTTGCCAATGGAGGAGCATCCTCACAGCCAGGCAATTGACATACAAGAGGGTTATCAGACATTGAGGTCAGGTTTGGTAGATAGGGCTAAGGTTGTGCTGTATTGCTGGGGAGCCATGATTTGCTTGTGCTGAGTCTTATACAATTTGCTGCCGAATACGCCGCCCTGCACCATACCAAAAAAAAATACCAACCAAGGAGAAAATTTTCAACGATATGGTTGCCCTAAGGACTGAAAAAAAAAAATAACTAGTGCAGAAATTTTCAACCATGAGCGCCGGAAACACAGAACTTAGGGACCGAGTCAATTTCTTAAGGATTAACAATTGCCTGCAAGATCGGTTGGTGGATCACGGCATAAAATACAGCAACCCCCTATTGGAGTCTGTCTGTATTAGGATGTTTCCTTGTTTTGATTTAATTCGGTACCGCATATCACTCCCCGCCGACCCTGTTGTGGCCAATGGACGAGATTTTTTTACACATTAAATATTAGCGTCTGGCCCAAATATTGCGGTAAGCATGGCCCTCAATATGATCGGCATCACATCAATGCAGTCCGTCCCAATAGGCTTTGCCACAAACAATTGAGATTTTTTTCATGCGCGGTTAGGAATGGGGCGACGGAGATGAATGGCAGGCAATCACAGATGAACCGATCACCAGCCTTTCTCTGTGAAGTCGAGCTCCCGCCTCACCGCCGTGGAAAACGCTGCGTTTTAGGAGCCAATAAAAAAACCCACATTTATCCGTGAACGCGAACTCACTATTTGCCTGAAATAAGGTCTATTACAGTTTGCTGCAGTTCGGTAATACTACTTGATTGCAATTCCATATCGATCTGAACTCAATCAGCAGCATGCGGTAGTTGGCTTGGCGCGCCGTATGAGGATTACTATTGACACGCAGTTATAATAGTTCTTCTTGCTCCCGTTCAGCCTCTTTCCTGGCAGCAATCGCTTTCAAGCCGTTAGCGAATGTGTCAAAGAGGCCCAGCGGAGGCATCGGATTATCCGTCTCATCCTGAGCTCTCAGGGATTCCACATGTTCCCTGATGACTGTTGCATAATCCAATGAGTAGTAGTCCTTCATCTCGGCTTCATACCGATTGATAGATCCGTGGCGCCAGAATTGTATAAAACGATACAGAGCATTTTCGACCTCGTTCTGGACGTTGCTGGGAACAGGTAGCGACAGCGGTTGGGTTGAAGGCTGAAGTGTGTTACGCGCAGTGGATTCAGAACCATTAGGATTATTATTGTCCTCGCGCATCTCAACGTCGAGTTGATCTAATCAATGTAAGATGAAACGCTGTTTGAGGAGTGTGATTGCTTCTGCTCACTGGATCCCGAACCTTCAGGGCTGTAGTCCTCCTGCATACCTATATCGGTCCAGGTGGGCCCTGCATCTTGATGAGAAGATGCAGAACGTTCGCTGTGATTGTCCTCGCGCATCTCTATGTCAGTATGGCCTGGTAAGATAGGTTGCTTATTTGAGCAGCTATTTATTACGTTTGCTTACCAGAACTAGCTCGCTTATTATGTGGCCTCTGCCGCACGTTTTGCAATTTTTGTACCTTATCTGGTCACGCATGATTAATACGTATGCGCTAATTATCTGAAAGAAGGCTCACTTGCAATCTTTTTTTTCCTCCACCACAAACCTGCCTCCTTCAACGCATCTGGTACCTTCTTGCCTAATATGATCTGGGAGATTATCCACTCCCAGACACACTTATACTTCTTCACAGTGACTCTGCTTAAGGATTGCCACAGGATAACATCTTTCTCATCCCAGGGTTTGCCAACCTCGTCCTCTTTATGCCGGCGAATGTATCCTTCCAGGACCAACCGAGCTTCCAGCGTATTAAACACATTTTTCGGATCTAGAATGGTCAAAAACACAGACAACAATGTGGGGAAGTGAGCATACCTGGCTTTTCAGAAGTCTCGCGCTTGGCATCAGGAAGCTGCAAGTAGCGGTTCATCATAGCGTCCACGAACTCCCTCCAAGTCATCTCACCCATCCAGAGCTGTTGCGCTACGTCGCAGACCTGCTGCATTTGGGGTTGTCGAACCACTATGTGAAGGAGGGAGTTCAGGTTTTGCATGAACTGCTGAAAACTGGAGTACGGGGGGTCTTCTGTGAGTATATAGAACAAGAGGTCAATAGGCGTATCCCAAAAGGAGTTGCCTGCAAGTTATGGAGTTATCAGCTGGCGTACACTAGCACAGACTGAAAGTATTACCTTCGGCCACCCAGTTCCATTGTTTTTCACTCCAGAAATACGGAGCAGGTTTGTGTCCCTCGTGCCATCTCGCTGGCAACCTCGCCTGGCTGTTGTAATGAGTTTCGGTGTAAAGATCTGGCTTCTTCAAGGTTGCAAGGGCATCGCGTTTCAGCTTCGCTTTAAATGCCCTATCAAGCCCATCGATCTGCCCGTGAAACCATTTTTCCAGGTCTTGTGGAGGCGCCAAAAAACCCTTCCCATCTCCTTGTATATTCCAGTCCCCCTCTATATAGTAATATACTTCATCATTAGATGACGTTATAATGCGACCTAAGAAGATAAACTCGCCAAAAAAAGCTTGGTTTTCCGGCCTGATGGGATCAGCATTGAGGAATTTAGCTCCTGTGCGAGCGACCTCGTCGTAAGTCGTGTTGAACCAATCGCGGCACCATCGAATCTTCCATTCATCAAGAATACGGACTCTCTCTTCCCCAGGTGTTACGGTGTCATGGGATAAGCTGACCAATTCATCCACGGCAAGCAATCTTGCCAGCATATGTTGTGCTACGAAAGCACCGCAGTTCCGACGAAGAATGGCAGCGTTCTCCCTCTGCGACTTCCTCTTTGCATTTTTCTCTTCCTGAGCCCAAAGTCTCCACATCTGAGTGTAGAGCACTATGCAGTATGACAATTCAAGCCATACCGCCTGGTATCGCATAGGCAGTGGTATGTACCCTATCTGCGCCTCGCCCTTCATAACGGGCACCCGGGCGGTTTGAAATATCTCCCTGGTCTCATGGTCAACAATATCAGTCACTTCCGGGGGACGGTATGTCACTACAGTCTCTGTCTCATCGATGATGCATTCCGCATTGATTGTAGGGATCGCGAATGACGTGATGGCATAAGGCAGTTGTACTGTTGTGGCCTCGTAATTCAGGCTTCTTGCTCCCCCTGCAGAGTTGGTATTTCCAGTCGATATCAATATCTTCTTCGCGGGTCAATTGAAGTAAGTCAGGCCGTACCTGCAGTGTTGACAGACGCCATATTATGAATTGAAGAAATAGGGGTTGACAAAATGGGGAGTGACAAAATGAGAAGCAGGAAATCTGGAAAGATGGCCAACTTATATATTCCTTATATATTCCTTACAGCACGTGTATCTATTTTTGGTCTCTGTTGATTTCCCACAGCTGCATGCTGGATGCATGGTTAAGGTGAGAATTTAGTTTTTTACCGTAAATTAGCAAATGATGACGGCAAGATTTGCCACCGACCATAGATCACATGACTCATAGACAAGGTTTATTTGTACCTGTTGTACATATTTGGTTTTGTTTTGGTTAGGTTGACCTTTATCTTCTGCGATTCAATCTCTCTTTCTTCATCAACCATCTCTTTCCTCTATTCTATGCTCCAACCCAACCGCCTAGCGCGTGTCTGCCTGTAATGGCAGGTGCATCTCGATTATTTGAGAGTCGCTCTTCGCGGGGTCGCGCTCCCTTTATCCAGTAGTGGATGAAGCATTCTTGAGCTGTAATGCTTCGGAGGAGTTGCTGCTGGGACAGTGCATACATTTCTTTATTGATCGCACGTCGTATATCTCTCTTTATTCCAATCCAACTGCATAGCGCGCGCCTGCCTGTACTGGCAGGTGCATCTTGATTATTCGAGAATGGTGCTCTGTGTGGCGGCGCTCCCTTTATCCAGTAATGGACAAAGCATTCCTGGGCTGTAATGCTTGGGAAGGGTTGCTGCTGGGACTGTATTATAAAGCAATGTAATTGTGCCAAGCCCAGAGGAACGTATTGCTTTATATTGTTTTACAATGTCACGTCTATGGGCATGTGGTATAATACATGGGGGAAGTGTGAGAGTATAAACTGGCGCAAGTGCGCTGAACATAATGGGCATAAAAAATGGGAGCATGAACTAGAGCGCTGAGGACGCCCTGAGTACCTTTCGCATCTTTCGCAGCAACTCTATTATCGCTCGCGTTCTCCTCAACCTCGTAGACACAGTCCAATGAAGGCATGTCCGTGCCCTGTAAATCCGCTAACAGGATAGAGACGCATGGGAGTATGAGCGGGGGAACATCAGGTGCACAAGCAACATAGGCAGTCGATGGGTTTCGCAGGAAGGTATTTCACATGCACTTCCCGATCATACGGTAAGCAACTCGTGCCCCTTTGAGAGCCTGCAACCCACTCCTGTTCCATAACCCTACAAGTGCGATGCCTCGCGTATATGGTACGGGAAGTGTAATATGTCATTTGCGCCAATAAGGCCAGGAGGGAGAGGAGCTAGAGAGACGGCCGGCATAAAATGGATAGAGTGAAAGTAATGACGAACCTGTCAAGAATTCCTGCTCGACAACGACAGCCTGGGTAATGATATGCTTCACAGTCTCGGGTGCGGGCGACGCTCGAGGCGGTAAAGAGCAAGCAAGCACAATCCGTGTGCATATGCTCATCACAGCTGATGAGCTCGTTGGAGAACATAAGACCAGGCATGAGACCATGCTTCTTGAACCAGAAGATGGACGCGAAAGAACCTGAGATCGATCGACAGTAGTGAAGGCGACCAAGCGCTGATCGGATATCCACTTGAGTGCCCAGTCAGTCTTGCGTTCGACGCAAGGAATAATACCTACGGCGTCAAAGGGGGATTCGTGCTGGGCTGAATCCTTGACATAAGTGTCGGAGTGAATGTTCTTCATGATGTGCAAGCCGTAGAATTCGAAGGTAAAGGTTAAGTGGATGTTCTCCATCATGATTAGAAAGAGTAAGTGAATTTCTCCATCAATCCGGAGAAGTAGGGTCTCATGTGATGTGCTATACCGCGTCAAACATTTTTTCAAAGCTGATTTCCATCAAACATCGAAGTTCAAGGGAACAACTTTTTTAGAATCAATGAAGTACCGTTACCTTAACATCAACATCAAACACAACTGTTAGTATTAAACGTACCACTCGGCGTCTCATCTTGTACAGCCATCCAGGTTTTACTCTCTGGTGGAATGGAGGCATGAACATGAAACAGCGCTATACTCTCGAGTGTTTATGTACATGAGAACAAGTACCTCACTAAGTTATCAGCTAGGTATCTTGCTACTTCTTCGAACTGCTGCTGACGTCCTTGCCCACCATCTCCAAAAAAAATCTTTGCATAGGAAAGGGAGGTCTCGGCACCTTCATCCTGTCATGAACTTTGTCCTTCATGAAATGAGCGATTACAAAACGCTCTCCATTCGCCCATGGTCCGACTGAGTGTTCCAGAAGTATGCCTGAAATGTAAACCATGGTTCCGGGAAAATAATCCAGCTCAGCCCCCACATCAGCTAATTTCATGGTCGCAGTATGACCGATGCCCAAACTGACTAGAAGATCATAAAGAGTAGGCGCGCCGCCACCATCCCTATGGCTGAGGGTCACACGATTTACGATCACTTCTAATCCAGAAAAACACCGAGGGCCACCGTGACACAGCAGGCGATGCCTTTGATTTCGAAGAAGTTTCGCATTGTGCGCCCAAAATCGCTGCTGAGCCAGCCTGAAATAAGTCTGGAGCTACAGCAGCCGTTATAGCATTCCAGAAGAATTCGGTAGTTGCCAAGGCCGAAAGCCAAGCCTGCACCTCTGCAGAGGAGTAAGCTGCTGATGTCACGAGTGGATCTTGAATTCTCTAGTTCGGTTTTTCATTCAACCAGGACAACAAAAATCAAGGGCAAAGAAGAATACCTCTTGCCTCTGCATAAAATATGCTGGAGATATCGTTATTCTGCCTGCCCCAAATTCGCCGCCACCCTGAGGCGCACAAAATCCTTTGGATCGCCAAGGAACTTTTGCGGCTAATGGGGATGGGAGGGAACGAAGAAGCAGTTTACGCAGCCCTTTAGTTGCTGTATTGACATGTTCCTATGCACTGGATTAGTAGGGAGGGAAAACGGACGGTGAATAAACTCACCACACGAGATGGTGATAAAATGTTGGGTAAATAAATCGTCAAAATCTTGCCATGCCTGTCAACGATTGTGGCCGGTTCCGAGATCTTTCCTAAGTCGGTTTCATGAAAGTATTTTCGCAGTCTCTCTGGTTCGCCGGTAGGCAGCCCCTCGTGGTTAGGTTGTGACAACTTGACTGATTCTCCATAACGCTCTGCATCCCAATTCACATAGTCTTTCGCCCAGTCCCAGTTCATATTAAGCTGCGCGCTCTTGATTCTCAAACAGGTAAACACTTACACGGGTTCACCATAGCATGTGCAATTGTGAGTGCTGCTCGTCGAATTTCAGCATCCGAAACCACATCAACGCAGTCGGGCGTTTCAATTTCTGAAGCCAAGCAGGCTGACAACTCGATCGATATCCTCAACCTTCATAAGTGAGACATCCAATTCGTTCAACAATCTGCGAAGATTTATGGCGAAATAAAACATACCTAGCTTTGTGAAGGAGGCGATAGTTCAGAATCCCTTCCTTTATAACTTTGACAGTGGAAGAACCGTTCAGAACTTCAACGATCTTGGTAGTCAGCATCATCATCAGGCGGTGGGACTCATCTTGTTGCTGCATGAAGGAACGACTGAAAAAAAAACTACTCCGCTCTGACCATTGTCCCGCTATTTGTTAAGGTCGATTTGGTACTATATAGTTTGATAATATTGCCGCGCGGCTGGGGCTACAGCATTTGAACTAATTAGTATAATTATGTTATGCGTGATGTAAAATAACCGCGGTAGCTGAGCTGCACGACCCGCCACCTTATGTAAAAGTCCGGCATGGATCCATGCTGCTGACCTAATGGAGCAAGTTGACAAACATGGACATATGAGTGTCAGACGTTATATAACAGCCTTGAGTTTTGCCACTTGCATTTCGTCCGACCCATTTCAGCTCAAGAAAATGACAAAGCGCAATGCTGCAGGTCAGTTTTTAGTCATTCCTGAGTCGTTTCAACAACACATTGATACAGGACATGCCGAATGTCCAGGTAATCCGACGCAAAGTGGAAAGCGTCCAGCTGGAACTGTGCTACTAGCGCGCCCCATAACATCTTTTAGAATCCCCGCAGTGCGAGCTGAATGTATTCTGGACGAAACAACAGAATCGGTGACTTACCGCCCGCCGGAAGAAATAGACGTTATCGACAGCGACACTGGCGAAACATTTCTAACCTGCCGCGTGCCTGTAATTGTGGGACGCAAACTCAAAGGATACATACCGCTACCCATGCGGTACAGAGCGGTCTGGTTGCAATTGTCTTACTATATAGTTCTATTTAGAGGCATGTGGAGACTGTGGGCGCAGGAATTGCAAAAGGCAAAGAGCAGGGAGGAAAGGAACAACGCTGCGACCTTGCGTCGCACCACTGGCACGCTATTGGCACAACACATGGTGTCCAGGTTACTTGCGGTTCTGGAATTGGTTAGCCGGTCACATAATGCCGAACAGTCTGGTGAAGAGAGGGTCAATATTCTCGATGAATGGAAGATCCGAGTGGCTCGTGACTGGTTTAACATTACCTGCCAGGAGGTGCCTGAAGAGGACGCAAAATACCTCAAAGCAGATCCCATGAGACCAGAAAACCGAGCTCTTTATGGTGAGTTGGTCTTATGTGGCGGTATTCCGGCCGTGTTTAACTGTAGAAACGTAGAAGGGGATTGGAAGATCGAAGGCGAGGGCACGACTTTTATAGAGGCACCTGACGACCTGGAGGAATGGTTTGACGGCGATATTGTTGGACTGGAACAGATGTTTCAAGATTCATGGAGAGATGATGCCCTGGAAAAGTTGATGACGCCGGACAAATATCGCCAGGTTCAGTACCACCCTAAAGCAGTGCTACCGGCGCGATGGCATGAGGGACAACGACCCCAGCCGTGTTTTTGGAGCGTGAAATACTGGAATTGGACGACTCAAGGTGAAGTGGTTGTACTTTACTGTCGTATCTGTCGCTGGAACGTAATTATCTTGCAGGAAACAGTCCCTGGGATAAGCCCATCGACCTTTTGTACTACGTCCTCAAGGAAGACCCGCCTTACACCGTTGTGGAAGAGTTCATGCAAGATATAGACACATTGTTCAACGTTGTTACCGAGGCCCCCGTCATGGAAGATATTTACACTCTTGCAAGGAAGCTTTGGTTTGGAGCGACAACTTGGGGGGAATTTGTGGATGACTTGATGCAAAACCACTTGCGTCTTAGACATGCCGTCTCTACCACCTCGGAAGAAAAAGGTAAGTAATTGTGGCCACCCACATCGTCCCTCACGTTCATCCATTTCTTTTTCCAGACCCAGAAAACGTCTTTGATACGTTCGAGGTTCGTTTGGTTCTAGAAGGTTTTGTTCGCCGGAACGAGCTGACCGTGCACTTGCCTTTGAACGAGAGAGATGACGTTCTGTGGAAGGTACTGAAGAGAGTCAGTGGCAAGCATCAATCGGCGTGGTCTTGGATCGTCTCACAGATTGTGGTTGGAAAGAAGGTAACGGAGGTGTTGAAAGCAGCAGGGCCATGGTGGACAAACGCAAACATAAGTCAGTATTTGTTTGAGTGGTTAACATGTTCATCCAATTCGTTCAACATTCACAGTGAAAAGGATCAAAAAAGTGCAGGCGCCTATCGACGGCGCTCACAATGACAACCGCGGTGCAGGTGCTACTGGTGAGCAGAAGTTGATGTGGATTAGAAACTTAGCGATCTGAACGTCGTTAGGTGTTTCTGTGTTCAATGTAGCGGTGGAGGTAGACGATGGAGATGCCACTGACGATGACGATGATGACGACGCAGGTGCTGCTGGTAAGCAGAAGTTGCCATGGTTTAGAAAACTAGCAATCTGACCATCGTTAGCTTTTGAGCCCCAATCGGCAACGGATGAGGACAACAACGATGCCGCAGGTGCTGCTAGTAAGCAGAATAGAAGTTATTATGGCCTAGAGAACTAGTGATCTGAATGCAGTTAGGTGGTTCCGGACCCAACACGGAAATCCAGGAGGAACACAACGCCCATGTTGCCAAGCCTGATCATCGTCCCAAAAAAAGAACCAAGCGCACCGGTGAGACTTTTTTCTATTACTTTATTTCCACATCAAACTTGCTCTGACCCATCATGCATGTCTACGCCATTAGGTCAATCCACAGATGACATTGGCATGGAAGACGATGATGCTATGCCAGGTTCCTCGGGTGAACAGGCGCAACTCAACAGCCAAGCTTACCGGACATCGCAGGAGGCTCATACCAATCATCTTTCTGAGATCCAGGCTACATTTCGTATGGCTTTAAACCAAGATGAAATCGTCATCCCTCTGCAGAGAGTGGCTATAGACCAGTTGGTCGAATATACAACACACTGCTCCCTGGAGAGGTATGCTGCAAAGATGAAATCTGACTTCTCACCGGAGCATGCTGAGAGCGTCCAAACATATCTTGATGTCTTAGAAGACTTACAGGTTATGGGGCCACCCATTGATTCCGAAGCATTCGATGACCTGCGTTCAGTGTTTCGGGAATTTGTTACCCGACTCGTGTCGATCGAGGCAAGAAAAGAGGCGGAAAGAAGGCAGAAAGATCTTTTGTGATGGCGTTGTTATGTGAGAATTTCATGCAATGCGCTCTCTAAATCAGCGAATCATTTACATGAATGTATTGTATGCGCTTGTCTTTAGTTCTGTGTTTTCTTTGGAACTATTTTTGCCAATGTCGTCCTACCATTTGTCATCCAAGACCCCCTCCAATTGCCACTTTAATAAAGTGTGCGATACACAATGTCAAGTGCGCGATCCACCAGCTACTACTTTATAATATATAACATGGTCCTCCAGCAGTACTAGTCGTCCCCGTCATCTTCATCATCAGTATCATCCTCATCCTTATCTTCTCCATGTCTTTGCAAAGTCTCCTCGATTTTTTTCCCAAAATATTCCTTCAACTCGGTAATCCGTTTCTCTTTCTCATAGGACTCGTTAAATGCCATCATGTTCTGGTGAACAAGTATCTCCTCAAGTTGATGCTCATATACCTTGCCCTTTCTCTCTAGCTCGGCAACAACATGCGTCACCGCTTCAAGTGCTGCTACCACAGCTGTCTTCTTCAGCTTCCCACTAGCGCTGGTATCTCCTTTGCTCCCGCTCTCGATCTGAGGAAGGCCTGGCATAACGACGACTCCAGGGTCTCCAGGCAGTTGCGCATGTAGCTGATCATAGGGACTAGGCAGATTTGGATCCTGGAGCGCTGCCAAGAACTCGGCTTGGGTCGTGAACTGAGGAAAGGTGTTGCAGTTGAGATCCATCTCCATAGTGCCGTCTCAACAGGATAGACAAGAGCTCATGGTTGCTGATGTTGTACTTATATGTATTGCCCGCCATGTTGATGTCTGGGCTGCTCAACGTATCATCTTCTCAAACTCGAAAGCGGCGTGATGCCTGGAGATGGAGAACGGCATAGACGTGTGCATTTTTGCAAAAATAAATATCGCCAAGCTCTAGTAGTTGAATCACGGCAATGTTGTTGAGTTTAGCACTTTACTTAAGTGGCGTTTGGAGCGTCATACTGCTCAAGGATGCATAGAGGTCGAGATGCAGCTCATACAGCCAGGCATGCAACAAACTTGAAGAACGACGAGGTAGACGATATCATAAGCGAAGTAGTCCAACAATTGTAAAGAAACAGACGATAGTATGCAAGCGTTATTGTCAAGTATCGGATGTCAATGGAATAACCAACCAACAGCCGCTGCTTGTTTTCCCTGGGCTCAACAGCTTTGATCCAGGGGGTTGCTCGAACGATAGTAATCTTTTGCAACGGCGGTTGGTGCACTGGTACGAATATACCCTTGCCTTACTGGCAGACAGCCAGGAATCAACCAACCCACACCCCGGACATTGGACGGGCAAGAAATGCCCCCAAGGTTTATGATCAATGTGGGCCCAGCTAAATTTCACAACCGTCAGACCAGCACCCTTACTTTCCGTCGTCATCAAAAATATATCCGTGTGTCGGCCAAGCCTGTACGATTGGCCAAGCATGTGCTGAAAGGAATGGGTGATTGAAAAACGTTCGAGTAAGACATACTCGACAAACGCAAGAAGGAGGTGCGATGCGAAGCTCGGTTGGAGTCGTACAGCGTTGAAGGCGATGCTAGCAGTGACCGGATGACTGATTTTCTATCAGTCGCTTCCCAAAATACCAAGAGAAATGAAAAGACTTACGCCAGGAGGGATTTTTGTAAGGCAGCAAACGACGTAGGGTTATTTACCATGGCGCCGCAACAGAAAAACCACAGGTACGATTCTTGAGCGCGTTTGATAACCCCCTTCCATGGCTGAAGGATGATGTCTAGGAACTAATAAACGGTGAGTACTGGAAAGCAAATAAGTAAATGGTACTGACCTCATTTATCTCACCAGAGATGTACTGGCCGCCGTCATATCCAGCAAACGGGTCGCCGGTAACGTTGTCTGTGTGATTAGTGATGGCAATCACAACACGGGCCCAAGTGCGCTGCTTCATGAGTTCCAGCGCAGTCTTTCTGCCACAATTTTTGTAGCCGGCAGCCTTTTCACCGGTTGCCACGTCGAACGCTACCTCGACGAATTTTATGCCGCCTCTGGGAAAGTAAGGCTTAAGAAACTTGTACGCTAACTCAAAAGATCCCCCGGAAGTGTCGCAGTTCACCAGTTTGAGATGAAGAAAGAGAACCGACGCAGAAGAAATTTGCGCACGCTGAGAGACTTCGAGCGTCGCAGCGATGGGGAGAAACTTCGATAGGACTGGTCTTCCGTTCTTGTAGAAACCCTGTGGAATGAATGTACATGTCAGAATCAACGATAGATTAATGGAAAAAACTTACAAAATATGGCTGGCGTTCTCCCTATCCTCTTGTTGCTGAATATGACAGCAGATGCACTTGAACGTCACGTCTGCAACCGATATAGCTGTTCGGAACGCCTCAGGAACGTCCATGCACTTGAGGCAAGTCACGCGGGGCATTCGTTACAACAGAACAATGAGTCCGCGCCCACAGATCCGTCTCGGCACACGATGCAATACTAAGTTAATTTTATATAAGTGAAGATTCACACAAATGAAATTTTCGAACGCGCCTCGTTATGTTCGAATTCATCGGAGACCATGATATCATCCTCCACACTTTGTGAGTCGTCCACAGGCAACTTGAGGGTAACGCGGGGGGCGGTCCCTCCGTTGGACTTCTTTGCGGTCATTTTTGTGGCAGGCATGACAAAAAGTATGTGGATGGGACGATTGTGAACGTGGTAGTGGACTAAGGTGGGTGTTTGTGGACGAAAGTTTTTAAACAATGAAGTTCCACAAACAACAATACACAATATTGAACCCCGCGCTGCATTGTATAGTCGGCGTGGTCCGCCGCGCGATAACAAATCTGACTCATCAATATTTAAGACCGAATGTCGTACAAAATGCAAAGACGAAACTTAGCTTGAGATTTGGGACGGTGAAAAATAACATCTGCAGACGTTTTTGCCTTGAATAAGTAAAAAATCTATAACCACATTCAAAAGCGGCTTGAATGTGGTTATAGATTTTTTTACTTATTCAAGGCAAAAACGTCTGCAGACGTTATTTTTGACCGTCCCAAATCTCAAGCTAAGTTTCGTCTTTGCATTTTGTACAACATTCGGTCTTAAATATTGATGAGTCAGATTTGTTATCGTGCGGCGGACCACGCCTACTATACAATGCAGCGCGGAGTTCAATATTGTCCACACGTCCGGTAATTCATTTTATTATATCAAGTTTGACACAGAATGCTGGAGACATACGGATGTTGTTTGCAGCACAGAATATTTTGCTTACTAAAGCCTGCAACGGTCAGTTTTGAACAGAGGGGATTTTCATTTGAAACGTATTGTATATTATCTTTCATCGTTGTGACTTCTATCTTCCAGATTAGAGAAGCGTCTCCCTGAGCTTAGATCTCACGTAAGATCGGATCTCCAATATATATATATATATATATACGAGGAGTTCCAAAAAGGAACAACGTTTCTTTCCTTTTTCTTTCTCATCCGTCAAGGCCCTATACTGTTAACATGCCTCCCAAAAAACGTACCGCCAAATCCGCCAAAGTTAAGAAAGCCGCCAAAGCTCCCAAAGTTCCCCAACAAACGGCCAAGATGGGCGCTATCTTTAGCGGTATTTCCAGAGCTGCTGCCACCGACGTTGCCATTGGCAGTATGTAAAGTTGCGCGGGGGTCGATCAGCCTCACTCAAAATCTCCAGCATTCTTGCGGACAATGAGGACCTGCAAGAGGGCTCTTCTACCAACATGGACGCTACCTCTTCACTTGATCCTGTTGAAACTATTGCCCCCATCCCTTCCTCCACAGCTTTCTCTATCGGCGCATTCTGTCACTTTTGTTGCGACAACACAAATCCTCTCCGCAGACACGAATGTGTGGCTTGCGGCGCTATCGTGTGCGAACAACAAGCTGCTCGTGGGAGCGGGTGCATCTTTATGAATACTGTGGAGGTTGAAGGGAAAGATTTTCGGTGTCCGATGTGCTCAAGGAAAGGAGATGGGAAGGCCAAGCCCTTGCGGTATGCCTTTATTGGCTTTGGTAGGCGAAAGAAGGTCAAAACGGTGTGGCCGATGCCATTGTCACTCTGAACCTTGAATCGATGAAGGACGATTATCTTGCAGACACAGTGATACTGGAGGCGGAGAACCACTTCCGGAAGTTCGAAAGCAACGTAAGTACCATGAATATCACCACAGCTGCAGTTACCGACGTTCAAAATTAATGTTTTGTAGCTCTTCACAACTTCATTGCATATGCGTGGTGGTGCTCAAGTTTACCAGTCCAAGAAGCTGGCCCCTGGCGTGGAATTCATGAAGCGCAACATAAAATCTGGCTTCCCCCCCAACACTTTTATAGTGGTCGACACGCATTCAGATGAATACACTGGCATGCTCCAGCACACTGGCGGGCATACCGGCGGCACCAGCACAACGATAGTTGAGATCTTGACGGCATATCTTGGAGAAAGTTTTTGCAAACGTTAAAAGCCTCCTCCGACATGGCAAGGAGCGACAAGACTGAAATAAAAACCATTGATGGGAGCAAGCCTTGGTGCGACCTTAGTCCTAGAGCTAGAGGAGGATGGAGGGGCCTTTTGATGGTTAGCTGCGGCCCTGCTATCAGGGTAAGCCACCACTTCCACGCTGTGAGGGCTTTAGTGGAGAAGTGCGTTTGTTGCTCTTTACACAACCAACCCATACTTACTCTGTCTCAGTGATGATGTCGATTTCGTTCTGGCATTTGGAGGATCAGGTACTTTGCCATCTATGGTATCCAACATCGTCCGCTCTTTGATTGTGGAGACCGGCATCTATGGACGCACTGACATCTGGTCTACCATATGCGATACACTGGCTTGCTCCAGCGACTTCTTAGACTACACTACTGCGGTGCTAGTGTTCGCAAGCACAGTTGACAAACGGCGCGTTGTGGAATGTCGCCAGATCGGCAAGGACATTCCTGGTTTACGCGCCTTTGGATACGAGTTTAGGTCCTGTCCTACACCAGGGTGTCAGCCGACGCCGGCCGACATGCGTGTGCATAATCACGGGGTCAAAGTTCGTCTTCTATGCTTGAAATGCCGGTGGAAATCCGCGGCTGTAAGGAACGACGAGGATAACAAGCATTTCAAAAGATTGAACAAGCTGGTAGCGCCCCAACTGTTCTGGCATCACTTCCCTCCCTCGACCGACCTGCAAAACTATTTCGTCGAACTTACTAAAGCTGAAAATGGCAATGGCAAGACTGCTGCAGACAAGAAGGGAAAGAGTACTGCAGACACGAAAGGAAAGGGCAAACTTCAGTCTGACCTCGCCCTTGTCATACGTGAAGATTTGGAGATGGCGCAGGACCGAACTGACGATGATATGTCCGTGGTGCTTGATAATTAACGTATCATCTTTCTTTCCTACGTACTCTCAAAGGGTTATATCTCACCATTTGTTCCTCCTTGTCATGTAACTACATAGCGTTGATAGTTGTAGATCTTGTTCTTGTTCGGCCGTGATAAATTGAAATTTTGTGAAGTTGACAGTCTTGGATTCAATTGTATGTCTTTTTCTCTTGACCATAAGAAGACTGATTATACTTGTGCCACTCATCGATATATCAGGGACTCCCCAACAGGATGCCGGAATTTGACAATTTTTTGGATTTTGGTCAAACTCTATCGGTAGCCGGGGAAACTAGCAATAAATTCCTTTTCTTCCAGGTGTTCCACCAATAGCCGTACAGAAAATGCGCCGCTCTAAGTAAAAAAGGCGGCAATAGAATAACAGGCGATAACCAATTGATAATGTGGCCAAACATGTACACACCTGTTTTAAATGTTATATAACGGCTAGTTTATTGTGATCTCAACGTTCCCCTTTCATTACTACATATTTTGTGAACGCTTGTTTCCGCTCATCGTTGGATATGGCAGCTATCAATACTGGAGGTGAGGTGTTCAGTCCTTCACGTTACTTTCAAAGAGCATTAATCAGGCATATACCGCTTCTGTAGGCAACGCTACAACAAGTGGACAGCATCCAGCGCAAAGAGTGTTGTTGGAAAAAACCGATAGTATCTTTTTCGATACCTACAGTAAATGCTGAGTGTATCGAGGACGACACCATGGATCTGGTGACCTTTCTCCCACCAGAGGAAACAGTTGTTATCGACAGCCGGACTGGGGAGACTTTCCAAACCTGCCGCATAAAGGTCTTGGTTGACAAGAGACCAAAAGGATACCTGCCACTGCCCATGCGATACCGGGCGTTGTGGTTGGAATTATCCTACTTCATTGTCATGTATGCAAATATGTGGAGGCTGTGGAAGGAAGAGGAGAAAAAAGCAAAGAGGCGGTCTCGAAAGGAGGATATTGCGATCTTGCGTCAGAATACCGGCACCATTCTGGCGCAACACAAGATATCTAGGTTACTCACTGTTCTGGAATTGCTCAGCTCGTCATACGATGCCGTGATATCTGGTCAAGAGAGGGTGCACACTCTTGACGAATGGAAGATTCGGAACTCGCGTGACTGGTTCAACATCACTTGCCAGCAGGTTACTCCCAAAGATGCAAACTTCCTCCAAGTAGACCCAATCAGGCCTGAAAACAGAGCAATCTTTGGTGAGTCCATCTCAAGCGGCCATATTATGGCAGTATTTTAATGCAGACGCATAGAAGGGGATTGGCGCATAGCTAATAATGGGCCATGCTTCTTGTTTCCACCTAATGACCTGGCGAAATGGTTTGATGGCAAGGTCGATGGACTGCAGGAGGCGTTTCAAAAGACCCTGAAAGCTGAGGCCCTTAAAGCTTTGAAGAGGCAAGATCGTTATTTCCAGACTCAATATCACCAACATGCGAGACTTCCGGAAAGATGGCATGAGGGACAACAACCCAGGCCATATTTTTGGAGCATAAAGCATTGGCAGTGGGTCGCTAACGGTACGATTATGCATATTTGCTATTGGTTCTGTGGCCGAGAGTTCTTACTTTGTAGGAAACAACCTCTGGCTTAGGCCAATCGACTTCCTATTCTATGTTCTGAACGAAAAACCACTCTATACTGTCTTTGAACAGTTCACACAAGACTTGGATGCCCTTCTCAACATTGTTACCGAAGATCCTGACCGAGAAGACGTTTATAACATTGCAAACCAACTTTGGTTTGGCGAAATGACCTGGAGAGAATTCGTGGATACGTTGATGTCAATCCACTTGCGCCTTAAGAACGCCGTCTCTACCACCTCGGAAATAAAAGGTAAGCAACGATCGCCCTTCATCTCACCCCTTATGTTGAAAAAAATTCCTCTTTTACAGACCCAACAAACGTCTTTGATACGTTTGAGGCTCGTTTGGTGCTGGAAGGTTACGTTCGTCGACAAGAGTTGAACCCAGGACGTGCTTGGGATTTGAATGATGACGTTCTATGGGCTGCGTTAGGGAGAGTAACCGTCAAGAAGTACAAGTCGGCGTGGTCATGGGTTATTTCTGAAGTCTCGATAGGAAAAAATGTAGCACAGGTGTTAAAAGAAGTGGGGCCATGGCGGAAGTTGGACAGTGAGTGGCTGCTCGAACCATTGGTCTATTTATTAATTCCAACCGATTTTTTCAGAGAGGAACGCCGAGAGGAAGCAGCGACATTTGGCTCCCATTCATGACGCTGACGTTGACGTTGACGTTGATAGTGGATCGTAGGTTGCGTAGGTGGATGGCTCAGTGCTTGAGACCCTAACCCTAATCTATGGTTTAAATTTCGGTCGGAGAGAGAGAATTTCCTTTTGTGGAAGAATTAGGGTTGACGGTGCACTGATGGACGTGGTATGCAGGGATGAGCAGCGGCTCCCTGAGGGGACCGTGCATGCACTGCGATGTCACACTAAAATGATATGCTACCTGCTCAGCAGCAGCTCCCTGAGGGGACTGTCCATGCACTGTCATATCACACGTGCAAAATTTGCTTACTGCTCAGCAACGGCTCCCTGAGGGGACCGTGCATGCACTGTGATGTCACACTACAATGATTTGCTACCTGCTCAGCAGCATCTCCCTGAGGGGACTGTCCATGCACTGTCATATCACACGTGCAAAATTTGCTTACTGCTCAGCAACGGCTCCCTGAGGGGACCGTGCATGCACTGTGATGTCACACTACAATGATATGCTACCTGCTCAGCAGCATCTCCCTGAGGGGACTGTCCATGCACTGTCCTATCACACGTGCAACATTTGCT